>JAUMHN010105701.1:11538-24730 GCA_032360265.1 Heliamphora ciliata
GTGCGTGGTGTTCGAACATCGTTGGGCACGTGGCGTGTTCTGGTTTGTGGTTCTTTTCTAATTGGTGGTTTAGGAAAAAGATGGGATTTTGATGATAACCATTTTGTGGGAGGTTTAGAGTTGGCCTTTAGGCAGGTTTTGTCCTGTATGTTGTTAGTTGTGTCGGGTGTGTGGCATGTGATGTCATGACGGGTTATGTGGCGTCGTTATGTGGAACATAGTGGTTATACGTGTTTTTACACTTATAAAACTCTATTTTTATTCATGCATGTATTAGAACGAATATGTAATCTTATGTGGTCGTGGTGCATTTAAAGCTTTAGTTTTATATATACACGTGTTGCACTGGTTGAAACTCTGATTATAAGATTATATATATTAGGGCGGATATTGGTCCCTCGGTGAAAGTTTGTAAAGAATTGCATAATCGGGGTGGATATTGGTCCCTCGGTGAAAGTTCGTAAAGATGCATTAGTTGGGGCAGATAATGGTCTTACGGTGAAAGTCCGTGAAGATGTATGATGAGGGCGTATGTGGTCCTACGATTTTACCCTGTGAAGTTATTTGTTAACTCTGCATGTATTGCGTTATGTGAATGTCATGTGTTACATGTGGGGCTTGTGGAAATCTTGGCTCATAGGAGTCTATCCTTATTGGTAAAGTATTGTAGTATATATCTATTAAACTATTTTCGAAAATCGCATGAGCAGTGATATAAAACCATTTTCTAAGTGTCTTTTCCCTAGACTCGTATGAGTTTAGATATAAAACCGTTTTCAAAATAGTTTTCCAAGGCTCATGTGAATTGAAAACCGCACATCATTTTCCTTGCATGTTTAGCTTTTATTTTATACTTGTCTAGTTTCTGCTGAGCTTTGACTCACGGTGCGGGATTTAAAATGTTTTTCAGGTACCGGTCACGCAGGTTGATCTGGAGGAGCCGGTTGAGGCGAGAGATCTGTAGTCTTTCTTTTTGTTCTTTTTGGATCATGTATGATTATAGCATATTTTTTGATGTTGGAACTGTGAACTGTAGCCTTTTTGGCAATTATATTTAATGCATGCATGTTTTACGTTGTGAGTAAATATTGGGTTGGGTGTTTTATATGGTTGTTATGGGTGTTTCACGTGACCCGGAGTTTGGGGCGTGATGGAATGGTATCAGAGTTTTGAATTCGAATACCTAAGAACCGTGAGAATAGGGTGCATCACCGTGTGAGGTTGATTGCATGTACCTGACTGCATGTGTTTAGTTGTTTTAATAACATGAACGTGTTAGCATGTTGGGTATGTGTGAATGTTATGTATATGTGAGCATGAGGGTTGAACTTTAGGATTGATTAGTCGTGTCATTGGGCGTTTAAGTTAACAAACTTGAGAGCCAAATTAGAAACGCGTTTAGCTGATGTGATTTCTAGTAGGGAATTTAAGTAGGTTATCCAAAATGACGCGTCACTCTTGTCGGTTCTCCTCGGTATGTGGAGTTTGTTTAGCATGAACTTATGTGACTATGTGTTAACTTATCTTCAACTACGTTTTTTATTTCGAGTTGAAACTCTCGTCAGACCTTCTACTGTATTTTTTTATACAATTCTCGAATATAGTGTGGGGTATAATCTATCAAGAACTCGTATCGACAGAACCTGGATAGCTTTAGTGTCACGCCCCTATCTCCGAGTTACGTGAAACACCCATAAACAACCATATACAAACCCAACCTGATGTTTACTCATAAAGTAAAACATACATACATTAAATACATGATCAAAAAGGCCTACATTATACGATTTTAACACCAAAAAATATGTTACATGATCAAAAAGAGAAAAAAGGAAGGCAACAGATCTTCTGACCCAACAGGCTCCTCCGGATCAACCTACGTGACCGGTACTTGAAAAATATTTCAAATTCTACACTGTGAGCCAAAACTCAGTAAAAACTAGACAAGCATAAAATATAAGCTAAACATGCTAGGAAACAATGTGCAGCTTTTTACTCTCTTTCAAGCCTTAAAACAGTTTTCACAAACAAACGGGATGCAAGGATAAGAACCATTTTTGACTCACAGGAGCCTCAAAAACGGTTTGAAAATAATTTTATATCACGACTCACACGAGCCTTAAAAACAATTCAAAATTGGTTTTATCCATCCCACAATTCTTCACATGCAATCTATGTATCTTTTCGGGCTTTCACCGAAGGATCGTAGCCCCAACTAATGCATATTCTCGGTCTTTCACCGAGGGACCTCAGCCCCAACTAATACACCATCTCGGACTTTCACCGAGGGACCGCAGCCCAACCTCATGTACCTTCTCAGACTTTTACCGAGGGACCGCAGCGCTAACTAATGCACCATTAACCAGAGTTTAACATTCACAGAACCACATATCCATCCATCACATTCCATACGCATATACATAAATAGACCACAGTTTTAATGCATAAGATCACATACCAACGCTACGTTTCTCAAATTCACGTCACATGCTACACACGCGACTCACGCTACACATGCATCTCTTGCAACATATGCATAAATGAAACCAGACTTCTAGATACAGCACAATCACATATAACCACATATAAACACTATATTTCACATAACGGCACTATGTGCCACATAACTCGCCACGACACCTATGCCATACAACCGAAGGTCAACCCAAACCTCCCATATTAACCACCACGCACACAACCGTGCATCGACAACCCACATCTAACTATGCACCTCACATCGCATCTAACCCACGTCACCCCATGGATGACAACCCAATGAACCACCACGGCTCACCACGACCAACCAAGACAAAAAGTGACCTACACCCATCTTCATGAGTCTAGTCGACAGAACCCCATAATTTAATCGAGTGAAACGCTACTAGAGGAGAGCCAGTCAAAAGAACCTTGCAACCTTACCGATTGAAAAACCACCACAGCCACTAAAACAACCAAAAATGCCCCACATAGGACATCAGTTGACTGGACCCCTACCCAGTCGACCCAAACAAGCTACTAGAATTTCATAAAATTTCCCAAAAACACTGGTCAGTCGACTAACCTCCTCGATCCAGTTGACTGAACCCTCAAAACCACGATCCAGTTCACCCAGTTCAGTCGACTGAACTGGGCAGTTCAATCGACAGACTCAAGGCGGAACTTGACTCTGAGCTACTGGTTCAGCCCTCCCGAACCCAAAACGAAGCCTCAAAACTCCCTTTTTAACACCCTCGAACATACCCTAGCCAAGGCTACCACGAAACCTCAAAAGGAACTTTCACAACCTGATTTCATCCAACCGAAAACAACACACAACGCCTGTTTAAACCAAAACCTAACCCTTGAAACAAAAAAAAGGGTTTTCATGCATTTTCAACCTGTGAAAACACATACAGTTACACGTAGCACCCTTATAAGATATGAGAGTCTAGGATTCTACCTCATTGAGTCAAAAACTCAAAGCTTCGATCCACGTGTAAAATTGAACTTCCCTAGGATAAAATTCCGTCCAGATGGATGCGTATCTCACCATGCCAATAATAAGGATCAGCTATTGGATCATAAAAAACTGAGCCTCGGGCCCCCGAGAAGTCAGAAAGAAGGCAGAGAGAAAATAAAAAAACTTAGTTAAGAAGTTTTGAAAATATCTTTTGAAAATATCTAACGTGAGATATTTATAGGCCACGAGAATATCTTTTTTTAAAAAAAATTCGCAACACAAGGCCCAATGGTCCCGGGAACCAACCTCGCATGCATTTTTAAACCCGAACATACATAAAAACGCATATGAATATACTGTAACAAAAATGGTAAACACGTGTCAAAAAATGTCAAAAAAGAAAACAAGTCAAGGTCTCACAACTCTACCCCCTTAAAGGAATTTCATTCTCGAAATTCAGCACAAGGTCAAAAGAAAACAAACCATCGATCGCAATTGACATAGGCATGAGAGATAGTCAGTTGAACTATTCCTAGGATATAGTCAAACAAGATCAGGCATCCAAAACAACGGCTAACTATCTGAAAGACACGGGATCTATAACTCACCGCAACCTCACATCCTCACTAACCGCTGTCTCAACACAGCACACCACCCACGGAGTCCATCACTAACTCCCAAACAAGAAATGTAGAATACTAGCCCAAAAGCTGCATATTCATAAAGTACCTCTGCTCACTGGGGTGCATCATCAGGTACAACTGGTACCCTAGAAGAACTGGGACCTACAAGGACAAACACTCGACCCTGCGTTATCCTGGTCTGTCCGTCATAACCTAGCACTGCCGGCTGCTGTACCGATTGAACTGAAGTGCCTCTATCTGTAACCCAAGAAGTCTAAACTATGGGATGTTGATGTCGATCTTGCACAAATGAACTCACTGGTGTGCCTGTCGTGCCTGGTACACTGCCTCCCTGAGGGCAATTCCTACGAATATGTCCTGGCTGGCCACATCCATAACAAATCTGTAGTTCCTTCCCCTATGATTGAATCCATGAACCCTAGGACTGCCTCAGCTACAGGCAATCCATTGCACAATGCCCCGACTGCCTACACTGATAACAAATCAACTCCCTCTACTCTAGCCTCCCAGATGAAGCCACTAATGGTGCTGGTGCAGAGAACTGTTGTGGTAATCCAGTTGGATGAAAACTAAGGCCAGAGAACTTCTGCCTCTTATCGGAATGCCCACCTGTTTCTGCCTTTGTCCCACCCTGCAGTGTCCTAGCCTCCCTGGAAACCCGAATCTCAGTCAAAGTGTTCTCAATCCTCGCTGCTCCCTCCATTAGCTCTGTAAAAACACGCAGCCTCATCCCTGCTATGCGCTCCCTGATCGCCAGCCTCAAGCCCCGCTCAAACCTCCTCGATTGCAGCTCGTCTGTAGTCACCAACTCTAGTGCAAACTAGGACATGCTAGTAAACCTGGCCTCGTATGCATGATGCCCATCACTCCCTGGGTGAGAGCATAGAACTTCTCCCTATACAAGTCTCTCGATGAAGCTGGAAAATACTTCTCTAGAAAAACCCCTGTGAAAGCTGCCCACGTGCCCTCCACAGTATTTTGGGTATATTTTCACCACTCATGAGCATCCCCTCTTAACTGGAAGGTAGCAAAAGGAACCCGCAGATCGTCCTCCACTATCTGCAGCGTATCAAGGATCTGAGTTACCAGCTCCAACCACTCTGTTGCCACAGTAAGATTAGGATCCCAGCAAAATTAGGAGGATCCATACGCCTGAACTCCCGCATCGCCACTGTTGCCCTCAACTCAGGTTCTCTCTCTCTTCCCCCAGCGGTCTCAACCAGCTGCTAGATAGTACCTACCAGCACACGTAGCAACTTAGTCGCATCTGTCGATCATTGGGGAGCATTTGCTTCCCCAGCATCAAAGATAGGCACATCCTCTTGGCCAAAACCACGGCTACGATCTCGACCTCGACCACGGCCACGACCTCGACCTCGACCACGGCCTTGCCCTCTCCGCACAGACATCACATCTATATGAAAGAAACACAGAACATAAGATGCAGCACATCACATGAACATAAGCACTAACCACATAAACATGCTAACACGTAGTCACATAAATTCATGCTAAACAAACCCCACATACTAAGGAGTACTGACAAGAATGACGCGTCAATTTAGACAACCTACTCAGATTTGCTGCTAAAAATTACGTCAGCTAAATGCGTTTCTAACTTGACTCCTAAGTTTGTTAACCGAAACGTCCAAATGCACGACTAATCAATCCAAAGGTTCAACCACCATACTCACATATACACAACATGCACATAGGCAACACGCTATCATGCTCGTTCTACCAAAACATCTAAACACATGCAGTCAAGCACAGGCAATCAACCTCACACGGTGATACACCTCTTTTCACGGTTCTTAGGTATTTGAATCTAGAGCTCTAATACCACTCTGTCATGCCCATATCTCTGGGTCACGTGAAACACCCATAAACAACCATATACAAACCCAACCCAATCTTTACTCATAAAGTAAAACATACATGCATTAAATATAACCACCAAAAGGGCTTATATTACATGGTTTCAATACCGAAAAACATGTTATAAGCATACATGATCAAAAAGAGCAAAAAAGAAGGCTACAGATCTTTTGCCCCAACCGGTTCCTCTGGATCAACCTGCGTGACCGGTACCTAAAAATCATTTTAAATCCCACACCGTGAGTCAAAGCTCAGTAGAAACTAGACAAGCATGAAATATAACTTAAACATGCTTGGAAACAATGTGCACCTTTTAACTCTCTTTCAAGCCTTAAAACAGTTTTCATAAACAAACGGGATGCAAGAATAAGGACCATTTTTTACTCAAAGGAGCCTAAAAAATTATTTGAAGATAATTTTATATCACGACTCACACGAGTCTTAAAAATAATTCTATATTGGCTTTATCAATCACACAATGCTTCACATGCAGCCCCAACTAATGCACCTTCTCAGACTTTCACTGAGGGATATCAGCCCCAACTAATATACCTTCTCGAACTTTCACCGAAGGACTGCTGTCCCAACTAATGCACCGTTAACCAGAGTTAATATTCATAGAACCACATATTCGTCCATCACATTCTATACACATATGCATAAATAGACCAGAGTTTTAATGCATAAGATCACATACCAACACTACGTTTCTCAAAATCACATCATATGCTACACACGCGACTCACGCTACATATGCATCTCCTGCAACATATGCATAAATGAAACTAGAGTTCTACATATAGCACGATCACATATAACCATATATAAATACTATATTTCACATAACGGTACCACGTGCCACATAACCCACCACGACACCCATGCCATACAACCGAAACCTCCAATACTAACCACCACGCACACACCCGTGCAATGACAACCCGTATCTAACTATGCACCTCACATCGCATCTAACCCACATCACCCCGAGGACGATAACCAAATAAACCACTACGGCTCACCACGACCAACCAAGACGAAAAACAACTTACACCCCTCTTCATGAGTTTAGTCGACAGAATCCCATAATTCAATCAACTGAAACGTCACTAAAGGAGATCCAGTCAAAAGAACCTCGCAACCCAACCGATCGAAAAACCACCACAACCACTAAAACAACCAAAAATGCCCCACACAGGACATCAGTCGACTATACCCTTAACTAGTCGACCCGAATAAGCTACTGAAATTTCACAAAATTTCCCAAAAACACTGGTCAGTCGACTGACCTCCTCGATCTAGTTGACTGAACCCTCAAAACCACGATCCAGTCGACAAAACTGCCCAATTCAATAGACTGACTCCAAGCGAAACTCGACTCTGAGCTACTGGTTTAGCCCTCACAAACCTAAAACGAAGCCTCAAAACTCCCTTTTCAATACCCTCGGACATACCCTAGCCCAAGATTACCACGAAACCTCAAAAGGAACCCTCACAACCCGATTTCATCCAACCGAAAACAACACACAATGCCTGTTTAAACCAAAACCTAACCCTTAAAATAAAAAATGATTTTTTATGCATTTTTAACTGGTAAAAACACATACAGTTATATGTAGCACCCTTATAAGATATGAAAGTCTAGGGTCCTATCTCGTTGAGTTAAAAATTAGAAGCCTCAATCCACGTGCAAAATCAAACTTTGCTAAAATAAAATTCTATCTAGATGGATGCGTAACCCACCATGCCAATAATAAGGATTAGCTGTTGGATCGTCGAAAATCGAGCCCTGAGCCCCCGAAAAGTTAGAGAGAAGGCAGAGAGAAAAAGAAAAAACTTAGCTAAGAAATTTTGAAAATATCTAACGTGAGATATTTATAGGCTACGAAAATATCTTTTTTTTTTCAAATTCGCAACACAACGCCCAACGGCCCTGGGAACCAACCCCGCATGCATCTCTAAATCCGAACATGCATAAAAACGCATATGAACATGCTGTAGCGAAAATGGTAAACACGTGTCAAAAAACGCCGAAAAAGAAAATAGGTCAGGGTCTCACATTTTGTCTTGAAGATAAGTTATGAATATGGTTCAGCCTACCCGCATATTTATAGAGCTATAATAAGGACCTGCGGATATGAATCAGACTTCTAGTGAACACAGATACATATCCAGCAATTTTTGTAATTAAGAAAATCTCATAGCGGTATCTACAATTATGAAAATCTTACAGCAATTTCTACAATTTTTATAAAATACTAAATTACAGTTCACACCACTAAAAAATTATAATTGCACTCTGACCCATAATCTCAAGACCATATTGCATTGAGTTCCTATTATTAAATGCTTAACATTTCTCTCCACGTTAAGATTTTTGATACTCGTCAATTAAATTTAATTACTGATAATTTAATTTAGTCGGCATCTTGTAATTTTTTAAATCCTTCCACTTAACTCATTTAACCGCCGAATAATTAAATCCACATGCAGGGTTTGACCCAGTCAAAACTTATAAGCTTCCTTAAGAGGATATCGTCAATTCCGACCATTTGGAACGTGGATTCCGTCAATAATTAATATTTATCATATAAATAATACCGCTATCCAACTTATTAAAAATATAGACTCATATAAAATAGCACACTCTAATAAATCAAAATAACGAATATTAAATATATGTAAATCAATAATTATTTCAGAATTAAGAGCATAAACACTATACATAATAATCTTGGGGTGTTGATTAATTTATATAGTCAATATAAAATTAATTATCCCAGTGTGTCCCATTCAATACATACAAAATGTACAAGTACAAAGAGTTGAAATAATAGACGACACTATTATCTATTTCTCGTAACCAAGATAGGTCTACTAAAATTCTGTGCTACAGTCGTACCGATGGTATGTCAATTTCTATCTAAACTGTGAACATAAAACTTATATTCTGCAAGAACCTAAAATCTGATCTTCTGTGTGCAAATCGTATTCTACACACTAAATTAAAAACTATACAGAATAAAAGACATCCATGCATAACATTAAAAGAAATGATATACATACATTACTCATTAAGATTCTCAAAAAATAAAAAATTAATTTTATTAAAATTAAATTAAATACTAAAAACATGGTTTTCAATATACTAATCCTAACAGACCATAGTTGGAACCTTGTTGGGTCGTCTTCTTTTGAAGAAATTGCATATATTTCGTTAGTTGTATTATTGGACTTTGGAGCTATAGTAATTGTAATTCTTGATACACTGGGAGAACGTCTTTGATTCGGTAGTGATTCCTTTGTAAGGCTTTAAGGTCATGGATCCATGATTCGTATGCATGTGAGATCGTCAGGTTTGCATTTCAGGTTAATTCATCGTTTATCGTATGAAGTGCTATGGTATAAAATGTTGGTTCTCATGTTTTTCAGAAGTTGAAGGCTATTTTAAAGAAATTGCATGTTTTAACTTCAAAGTAATGGATTACGAAAACTATGTTCGAATGATGGGAAATTTTAGTGTTTTTTCAATACTTAAAATTTTTTTTCAGGATTTTGGGTAGTTTGCTCTCGGGTATCTCACCGCTCGAGCAGTGGGGAGTCTGCTCGAGCAGACTCCGCTGGGTGGCACACTTTTGAAAGTTTATTTTTAAAGGGGAGCATTTGGGGACTTATTTATTGATAAAAAGCTCTCTTTTACTTTGATTTTGATGGAAAAAAAGAACATTTTGGTTTATATTTCCAACAAAGCTCGGTTTTGGTTAATCTTTTGATTTGACCATGTGATAAAAGCTAAAATTCGGGTTTCATTCTCCATTTTATCGTGGGATTTTATTGTTACAAGCTTGGGGCATTACAAAAGTGGAAGATTAGCAAAGGAGTCGTCCTCTCTCGCCGTCATCCTCCATCGCTGACTTTGTTCGCCATCATCACCCCTAGGGTTTTTGAGGGATAGGGTTTTCTGCGCGGGGTTAAGAAAGGCAACGAACCAAAGGTTCGAGAGGGCAAGGCATTCTCCTCCATTGCTGTCATCCTCCTTTGCCATCATCCTCCCTCAACGTCATCCTCCCTCGCCATCGTCCTTTGTGGCAATCGTCAACCCTCTTCACGACCCCGACTCCGAGGCTCATGAACTGCACTCGATAACTCAACTTTACAGAATAACCGAGGAGAGTCTTTTTTATAAACCCAATTTGTGGTTAAAATCTTCTTTAAAGAAAAATACTTGAATGTAATTCGTTTTAAAAGAAGTTTATTTGCAAAACTTCAAAAACAATCTAAGTATAATTCTTAAAAATTTCAGTAGAGTCTTCTTTATTTTTCGGACTATCTCAAATTTTTTCTGAACACCTGTCAAGCTCAAATAATTATTTATACTCAGGCATCTTCTGAATCTCAAGTCCTAAAATACGATCAAAACTATATACTAAATAGAAGTTCACAAATATTTAAAAACATACATGCATTATTGTGGCGCAGGAATTTTGAGATTTTTTAAAAAATGTTCAAAAATAAGGAAATTCAAAGGATGTTTGAAAATTTTTTTAACAACTTGAAAACCAAAATTTGAAAACTATTTTTTTGTTAAAAATAGAGTCGCCACTTGGTTTTTGAGAAAAATCAAGAAAAATAAAAATAACTACTGATCTTTAAAACGTTTAACCGGAGAAAAAGGGTTTGAGGGTTAAGGTACGAATTGAAAAAGGTATTAGGCACCCCGTTCGCCCAACCGTAAGGTTGGCCTCTGTAGCGCGCCAAAATTTTGGAATTTTGAAAAATGTTAATAAATATGGGAATTCAAAGATGTTTAGAAAAATGTTTTAACACCTTAAAAGACAAATTTTAAAAATTCTTTTTATTGAAAATATAGAGTCGGCACTTGATTTTTGAAAAAAATCAAAAAAAACAAAAATGGCTTTCTAATCTTTAAAACGTTAATCAGAGAAAGAGGGTTTGGAGACTAAGGTACGAATCGGAGAACGTTTTAGGCACCTCGTTCGCCCAACCGTAAGGTTGGCCTTTTCTAATCATCATTGGTTCTTTAATAAGATTTCTCAAATGCATGCAAATAATGAAATTTGAGGTAAAGAGAGAATATCCAAAATTAAAAATAAAAATATATAACATATGTATATAGAATGCCAAATAAAACAAGTATTAAAAGAAAAATTCTAATTCTTATGGCATGCAATTTCTAACTAGAGAATACATAGAATACACTCGCATGCAATTTTATCAAAATAACCTAAACCATCATGATTTAAATAAAATGGCAAAAATATGCTAGAAATTTTTAAAATTACCTAAATATTGATTGCTACAAAAAGAAGCTAATCTATTTTAAGCATAACACTAAACTAACATATAAAACATGCATGTACTTAAACTATCAAAAGCATAACCAAAATAAAAGCATGTGAAAATTCTACATTAAAAGTTTACAAAAGAAAAATAATGAAACCTAATAACAAGTGTTTTAGAAAATATTTAAAGATTTAATTTTAAAGAAAAAGCTTACAAAAGAAAAATTAAGCCAAGATAAGAAGGTTTATAAAATGCTATTAATAAAAGAAGATCTAACTCTTCACATTTTATATTTTAAAAGAGAATAAAAGAAAAAGAAAAGAAAAAGGAAGAAAATAAAAAAAATGAAATGAATAATAGAGTTTCAACTTTTATTAAAAGAGAAAATTATAATGTCATTCAAAGGTAAAAATTAACTTAAGAGTCTTTTTGTGATTTTTGAATTTACGAAAGAAAAATTATAAAAGAAAAATAAAGCTATATAAAAAAAATGAAGCTTTTAAAGGAAAGTGAAGCTAATAAATAAAATACAACATTATAAAAGCTAGTAATAAAGGAAAAGGAAAGAAAATTGAAGCTAATCATAAAAGAAAATAAAATAAGAGGCTAGAGAAGAAAATTAAACTAATACTAAAAAAATAAAAAGACATTAAACTAATATTACAAGAAAATAAAAAAAAAGTACATTAGAAAGAAAAGTCTACATTATATTAAAAAAAAAAGACACTACAAGGAAATTAAAAGAAAAATAAAAGTAGAGAGAAAATTGGATATACTAGTAAAAAGAAATTAAACTAATACTAAAAAGGGTAAAGAAAATAATTATGACTATTTAACTTGAATCTAAATGTAGTATTGACAACTACATTCACATAAAATGTCAGTGCATTATTATAATAATTAACAACACTAATAAATTGTAATTACCGAAACACGTTAGCACTAAATTAATAAAATAATTAAAAAAAGACAATGTGCTTAGTGTGGATGTGTGAACTAAAAAAAAATTAATTTAAAAAGACTAAAATACATAAGGCAAAGTAAATAGCAAACAAGGCTAATTATAAACTAAAAAAATGCACGAATTGAAATTGAACTTAACCCGGTCATTCCAAAAGAGAGTGAATGGAGTTAGAAAGACCGGGGATCCAGACAAAGTACCTGAATTGCTAAAGAATCCTCAAGTCGGGAATGGTGCCAATGATCCAATCCTCAAAATCCAAGCTGAGGTGTCAGAGGTTCGGCTCTCGGTACTTCAGCAGGATTTCGGCATCGGGGCTCGGATCGCTCGGCGACTCGGCTTAGCTTCTCTCACTAAACCTCTCACTAATTTTCTATCCTAAAAATGTACCAGGGGATACGGTATTTATAGAATTCTTCAACCAATGAGATGCTGACACGTTCTGGGACATGTTAGGGTTTTTGGAGTTGGCGGTCGCAAGGTCCACAATTGGCGGTCGCCACTTTTGAAATGGTTCTAGAAGCTTCTTATGGCGGTCGCCACTATGCAAGTTGGCGGTCGCCAGGTTAGAGTTGGCAGTCACCGGATATGGACATGGCGGTCGCCACAAAAAGGTGACGCTTCCAAGAAGTTCTATTGGCGGTCGCCACAATGGAGTTGGCGACCCCATGGTTCAATGTAGCGGTTCAATGATGATTTCAATGGTTTAAAGGTTTTGATGATTGGGTTCACATATCGAGCTTGGTTCATTTTTCGAGGATCATACTGAGGCACCATTCAAGCTGTTTTTTTATCATTGATTCACCTAAAATTCGGTGGGGTCAAATTGGGGTGTCCACAATTATACATTTAAAACTTAATTCATTTCTCATAATAATTACAGTCATCCATGAATTTACCAATAACATTACAAATTCCATAATGCTAGATGCATCACTTTAAAATTTCAAATTTACAAACAAATAT
>JAUMHN010105808.1:0-24715 GCA_032360265.1 Heliamphora ciliata
ACTACAATCGTACCAATGGAATGTCTGGGTCCATTGCGATTGTGAGCCTACCTGTATAATCTGTCAGAACTTTTGACCTGATCTTTCGTGCAGCATGCACCGAGTCAAATACTAAACAGAATATATGGACTATGCATTCATTCATCACAAATATAAATATAAAACGTCGAATGCAAAATCATCTCAAATGTTTCTCATTAATATGCCAGGGATTTAGAATAAAAAACATAAAAAGCATGACTTTTCAGTATACATTCCCAACACCATCACCTCAACTCACAAGGTCAACCACAACAAAACTTCGACATCCACTAGCCTACTCTCAAAGGGAGCCAGCTACTATAACCAAGCCACCAACTAGGCTCCATCTGCACCTGAATAAACACTGCTCGTACTAACACCGAACAGATACCAACCGAGGCCAACCTCACACCGAACCCAACTCACTGATGAGTTCCACAACACACCAAGCGATCGACGCTCAACCTATAACCCTGATTTTGTAACTGATAGCAACCATGTCGCATAACCAAAACCCAAACCATAGTCTCTTCGTCTCTAACGGTATACAGGTTATATAAAAAAAAACATGAAACACGACAATCTAGGGTCGATCTATCATGTTAGTTCTAACACATATCACATACTCATGTTAACACACAACTACAATGATCATGCAGACACAACACCGATACCCAGGAGAACTAACAAGAATGACACGTCACTTTGGGTAACCAACTCAGATTCCCTGCTAAAAATCGTGTCCATGAAATGTGTTTTTAACTTGGCTCCCAAGTCTGTCAATCCAAACACGAGACTGATCAATCGTAAGGTCCAACCTCCATACTCACATATACACAACATACTCCAAACACGAGCAACCAAGCACACACATATCATTCCTCACAAGATAACGCACCCTCTTCCCACGGCTCATAGGTATTCGAACCCAGAGGTCTGATACCAATTTGTCACGCCCCAAAACCCAGGGTCACATGAAAATCCACCAAACACCAGTTTTACAAAAATAGATTTTCATACATTCAAAACCACCTGTTGAAATCAATAGAAAACCCAATATGCATCTCTCATAGATAGTAAACATCCTGTACAACATGCATAAGTATATCGCCTTATAGTGTACAAACCTGCCTTCAGGAAAAGGCGAACCAAAAAGGAAAATTACTAAAAGTCTTCTGCCATCCGGGCACCACGAGATCTACTCCAGATCATCCTCCATGACATCACCTGGAAAAGGTTTTATACAGAAAATCTCACATGTGAGCCGAAGCCCAATAGAAACAGACAGTAAAGCTGTAAAGCAGAAAATATGCAATCATAAGCATACAAGCTCAACCACAGGAGCTAAAAAGGTTTTTTATCCTTAAAACCACCAGTTTTCCATCAGGCTAACATGAGCCTCAAAATGGTTTTATTTCGTAAAATTCTATATTTTCGTCCTTAAAACCATGCATATCATATAGTGGGAGCTAACTCAACCACAAGCCAGAAAGGTTTTATGTCATAAAACCCCACGTTTTCCCATCAGCTCCCAAAATAGTTTTTCCTTCAAAACTAAGCATTTATACAATGCAAAACACATTTTACAGTTGAAGGAAAACATTAACCAAAATATTACTTTCCCACTCGGATCACACATCGAGGAAAGATAAAAACAGTAAGCTGTAATAAAATAGTATGCTCCACTCAGGCCACACCCCTGAGGAGAAAAGGTAAAACGGTAATCAAAACATTGTTCCCTCGCAGAATGTTCCATCATGAAAAAAGAAGAATAAGATCCTATGTACCGACTCAATCACACGACATAGGTAGCAACTATAGACCCCTGTCCAGTATCTAACCCTTATATATCGTGGGATCGCCTAGATACACACAGGTTCTATACGGAGCACCATGAACGTAACCACTCAATTTACGGGTTATGACCCTGAGAGAGCTGAGCACCCATCCGTCTCAATTTATGAGGACTAACCCGAAGGACCTGAGTACCTACTCTCCGCATATTTTTGAACTTACACTGAGGACAACTCATGCCAAATACACGTCATCCTGGTACATCTAGATAATCTTCTAAAAATAGTACCGTAACTCAACTACGAAAATATTTCCTCAAAATAGTACATTGTACATGTATCTAGATCCATCCATCAACATGGAGATCAACAAAACATTTTCAAAATGTATTTCTCCGTTTTCAATAAAATGTTTCAAAAATTGAGACACAACCCCGAAGGCGAGCTCCAAACCTCCAAAACATAAAATGTTGAGATTTCAATCAAAACCATCGTTTTCCAACAAAAACCACCGTCTTCTACTGTTTTCAAGAAAATCCTTTGAAAACCATCCAACCACAAGTCATATAATGTAATGAACCATGAAAGGCAAAAAACATGCTTTTCTACCGGTGAAAAAGTATACAATTACATATAACACCCTAATACAGCAGTAGGGTCTAAAATCCTACCTCGGCGAGTCAAAACTTGAAGCCTCAAAAATTGAACCTCGATGAAACTAAAATCTGTCTAGATATATGCGAAGCCCCCAGCACCAACAGCATGAATCCGTAGTCCATTCACGAAATACCGAGCCCTGGGCCCTCAAAATCTAGAGAGAAAAACACGAAACACGAATAGCCAAAATCCTTAGTTCAGTTGACTGAACCCCCCACTTCAGTCGATCGAACAGCCTACTAGAAACACGAAAAACACCCACCGCCTCGGTTCAGTCGACCGAACACCCTAGTTCAATTGACCGAACTAGAAAAACTTGGTTCAGTCGACTGGGCCAACCCCTCCAGTCCACCGAACCTCAGGGCAGTGTGTTTTTCTGCGTAAAAACTGATTTTTTAGCCTTAAACCAAATCAAACAAGCCTCAACAGAACCCGAACACGCGCCAAGGGTGCACTTAAAACATTCCGGAGGTTCTGAGATAACTCGAACACTTAATCATTCAAAAATGAATCGGGTCGGGGTCTCACAGGTATTATTTATATGGCAAATATTAATTATTGACCATATCCCTTTAAAGAAGCTTATAGGTTTTGACCGGGCCAAACTTTACTGGTGGATTTAATTATCTGGTGATCAAATAAGTTAAGCGGAAGGACTTAAGGAATATCAAGATACCGATTAAATTATATTGGCAATAATTAAATTTAATTGGCGGGTATCAAGAATCTTTACGTGCGGAGAAATGGTAAGCATTTAATAACAGGAGCTCAATGCAAGAAGATCTTGAGATTATTGGTCAAAGTGCAATTATATAGTTCTTTAGTGGTGTGAACTGTAATTTAGTGCTCTTTGAAAATTACAGAAACCGCTGCGTCTTTCCATAATTGCAGAAACCGGTGGTAGGTGTCTGTGTTCCACTATAAGTCTTACTCATAATTACTCCCCAGGTCCCTGCTATAGTCCTATATATATGCGGGTAGGCTGAACCAGTTTCATACATAATTTATCTTTCAAGACTAAATATATCTGTGTTCTGCCGGTACGAGTTCTCGATAGTCCGTAGCCCACACTACGTTCGAGAATTGCGTAAGGAAATACAGTAGAAGATTTGGTAGGAGTTTCAACTGGAATCAAATCGTAGTTGAATAATCGATCGACAAAAGGTATTTTTCTAAATTAACTTTGGTTGCACGGGTTTAATTTTGATCATTCGTTGTCAAAAGTTTTATCTGGAACCCGTTTTGGCGTTTGACCGTCCAGTTAATATTTACGAAAAATCATTTGTAAAAACAATGATCTTGACAGTTTTACCTCCAATAAATTGGTATCAGAGCCATTTTGTTTTTTGTTTACGGTTATCGGGGTAGGGTAGTTTAGACCTGTTGCTAACTTTGTTTTGCATGCGTTCTAAATCCCGATTTTATGATCATTATTTATTTTTATATTTGATTGAATACGTGAATGATGATTTAATATAATTATTTAATTCACCGGGGTTGACCGTGATAGATTAATTTTTTTTAGATCGAATGTGAGCCTACAAGACATAGATTTCAATGTAAAAATTTTATGTTCTTTAAGTTTTTTTTCTACTTTATTACAAAGAAACAAAATAAGAACAGGTTTGGAAGAATGAAGGCGGTGGCAACCGGTGGTGGTTGGCGGTGGCAACCGGTGGTGGTTGGCGACGGCAACCGGTGTTTTTTTTTTTATTGTTTTGCAAATTTTTTTTTTCAATTTTTCTTCTGGATAAAAGAAAAAAAAAGCTAAAAACAAGCCGCCGATCTCCAAACGCAGACTTGCTGCTGGCTGCTTTCCATCACAGCACAGCAGCGGCGTAATCCAAAGCTGCCAAATGCAGCCTAACACAGCAACAGCAATTCCCAAGAAGCAAATCCCAAGCTATTTTAGTGGTTTTAGCATAGCAGTGGTTTCCCAAGTGGCATCCAAAACTACGCCTAAAGGGCTATTCGGTTTGCTGTGGCAATACCACAAGCTATTTCGGCAGCAGGTTTTTCTTTCGCAAATAGCGCCTAAAGAAAATCCAACATAGCAAGCTGCGACAGCTTTTAAAGCTTCAAGACCAAAACAGCAAAGCAGTTTTGTTTTTTTCAAAAGACGACAACGGGTGTTGTGCGCAAGGCGCGGCGTGCGGTGCGTGTGCGGTAGCCGGCGATGGTGCTGGTGGCTTAGGGGTACTTTGACTCAATTTTTCTTGATATACATTTATCGAGATGTGATGTATTTGTATATCACTACGTATCAATGAATCCTAATGCAATCGAAATACAAGAAGCTGATATAGATTGATTCATTGCAGCTTATCTTCAAAACAACAGACTAAAACTCTTTAGAGTTTCAGATGGGTTACAAAACCATGATATTTTTTATATCTCGCATTTAATTTATTTCTTTATATTAACTGCGTGTAATATAAATATTGGTTTTATTTATCCTGTTAATTTAATTAATTTAAAAATTAGATTTTAATTAAAATATTTTGTAATAAAAAATAAAATTAAGTTTTTTTAATTAATTAATTTTAATTAAATGAAAATTTTTTAGATATTTTATTTTTTACAAAATATCACGTTTAAGATGATTTTTTATAAAATCAGATATCTTAGAAAAACATAGGAATTAATTAAATAAAAAAAATATTTAATCAAAATAAATTATTATATTTGAAAAATGTGAAACAAAAAATAAAATAAATAAATGCCTTTAATTACTACCTTAGCTGAAAAACTACAGGAAATACTGTGTATTTATTAAATTTTATTTGTTACGCATTTAAACACGAAAAGATGTTTGATAAATCAGAATCTTTAGAATCGTGTGCACGAAAAGATGTTTGATTCTTTCAGATTGTGTGACTTTCGAAATTAATAAATTTATTTTAATTAAACGAATTTTTATAACTCTTAAAAATATTTTTAAAAATCTAATTGGGAGAGAGAATTTATTCACAGATAAATCTCGCGGTATTCATCACCAGTTTGTAGGCGATGCAATTAAACCCTGCATGTTAGCAGTAAGGTCTTCCTTCCCATCGGACAGATTAATTGCGGTATCGCCAGTATAAACCTCATTTAGGGATAATTCTGGATAATTGTTAGTGTGGATCACTTCTCCATCTAAAGGGTTCATTGCGAAGAGATTGATTTGAGATTAGGTGATGGTTAACACTTAGCTGTATATAATAGTATCCTCTCCATCTGAGTCACTGCTATTATATACTGGACCGAAACTATATCAGCTATTTAATTTTACTTGGCATGGTCAGTTGCCTAAATAGTAAAATTAAAAAGAATTGGTCTATCTAGTCTTATGATGGATAGTAGATATCCACCCATCGTAGCATGCTATTCACAAGAATCCAGCCTGCTGGCGAATTGACTTTAAAATGGTTGAGAGAACCAAATTAAAATAAATTCAAAAGTTTTTCTTGTCATAATTAACGGTATTTTTTAATTATGTGATTGTCAGGATTAAAATCGTTTTCAATCCACTCGCTTTAATACTAAAAAAAATAAACAAACGGGACTAAATTTTGTTAACTAAAAATGTAACTTGAATATAGCTTTAACCACAGATGGTATTCCTTCAATACCAGAAAATGTGTTTATTTTAGAAAAAAAGGTTCTTCCTCAGGGCCGAAAGGCATAAAGAAAAAAAAATTCAGAAACAGGGAGACACGGTTTCTAGAAAAGTTAGTGGGTTACAGACTGATGTGAAAAAGCTGAAAGGTAGATGTTTTTACTGCAACCAGACTCGGCACTGGAAAAATCTATGTCTAGTATTTCTCAGAAGGCAGAACAAATAGGGTAATTTCTATTCAGTGGTCGTAGAAACATATTTAGCGGTGTTATCTACTGGTACGTGGTGTGTAGATACAGGAGCCACTAATCATGTCTGCAATTCATTGTAGGGGTTCCAGGAAACCTGACAACTTAGCAATGGGGAGATTTACGTACATATAGACAATAATACAAAGGTAACAACGGTTGTAGAAAGAAAATGTCATCTCAATTTTGGTAGAGATCGGGTTTTAATATTGAGAGGTTGTCTTTATGTACCTGCCATTAGAAGGAACTTAGTTTCTGTTTCTGGATTGGCTAAAAATGGATATTTGGTTTATTTTAATAACTTTGTGGTTATTAAGGATAATAAACAGGCTATCTGTTCTGGTACATTGGTGGACGATCTTTATATTATTACTCTAATTTCTCCAACACTACAACTAACTGAAATGAATAATACATCTATACTACCATATAAGAGAAAGTTTCCTTCTTTAATGAACCAAACGTTTATTTGACACTTACACTTGGGTCAAATTAATCTAAAAAGGATAAACAGGCTGGTAGCAAATGGGCCTTTGAGTTCATTGGAAGTGGAGGCTCTTCTAGTCTGTGAATCTTGCTTAGAGGGTAAGATGACCAAGAGGCCATTTTCGACCAAAGGCTATAGAGCTAAAGAACCGTTGGAGCTGGTTCATTCTGATGTATGTACTCTTATGACAATCCGGGCTAGAGGTGGCTTTGAGTACTTCATCAGTTTCATTGATGACTACTCAAGGTATGTATACATTTACCTGATGCACCGTAAGTTTGAATGCTTTGAGAAATTCAAAGAATTCAAGGCGAAGGCGGAGAAGCGTCTAGATAAAAGTATCAAATCACTATGATCCGACCGTGGTGGGGAACCTCTTTGTAGAGTTTAAGGACTACTTGTTATTAGAGGGGATTACATCCCAGTTAACTGCACCTAGCATTCCACAACAAAATGGCGTAGTGAAAAAAGGAATAGGACTCTTATGGAGATGGTAAGATCAATGATTAGTTATTCAGGTTTACCAGATTTGTTTTGGGGACTCACTTTAGAGACAGCAATTTACATTCTAAACTTAGTACCTTCTAAGTCAGTATCTTCTACTCACACAGAATTGTGGACCGGGCGTAAGCCTAGTATGAAATATATTCGAATTTGGGAGTGTCCAGCACATGTGCTGAAAGAGAACACGAGTAAGTTGAAATCAAGGACGGAAGTCTGTTTCTTTGTGAGGTATCCCAAGAAAACGAAGGGTGGTCTATTTTATAATCCTAAGGATCAGAAGGTCATTATTAGCACCAATGTCCGATTCTTAGAAGAGGATTATATTATGGAACACAGGCCCAAAAATAATATTGTTATGGAACTGAGAGGCAATACCAGTAGAACGGAAGAACAAGTCACTGATATTCCATTACCTCGACGTAGTGAGAGGATTATCAGGACAGTTGCAAATCAAGAACAGAGTGCTGATGCATAAGGTTCAGATTCTGCACAGCCAGTTACTGCTAATACACAGACACAGGTAGTGCCTCGTCGTAGTAGGAGGGTTGTTCATCAACCCGATCGGTATATGTTCTTGGGAGAGTCATTTGACAAGATCCTGACAGAACTAGATACCGAGCCCTGTAACTATAATGAGACACTACAAGACAAAGATGCAGATCTTTGGCAAAGGACTATGAATTCAGAGATGGAATCTATGTATTCGAATCAAATCTGGAAACATGTAAAACTACCCGAAGGGATAAAACCCATTAGATGCAAGTGGATCTACAAGAAGAAGAGAGGAGCAGATGGGAAGGTTGAAACCTTCAAAGCTAGGCTTATTGCTAAATGATCCACTTAGAAAAAAGGGAACGACTACGAGAAAACCTTTTCACCGGTAGCCATGCTTAACTCTATCCGAATTCTCTTATCCATTGCCGCACATTTCGATTATGAAATCTGGTAAATGGACGTCAAGACAGCTTTCCTTAACGAAAGTCTTGATGAGTGTATCTATATGATACAATCAGACGGATTCATTGCAAAGAGCCAGGAGCACATGTTGTGTAAGCTTAAGAGATCTATTTTTGAACTTAAGCATGCATTGAGGTCTTGGAACACTCGGTTTGATCAAGCCATTAAGTCTTATTGTTTTGATCAAAGCCCGAATGAGTCCTGTGTGTACAAGAAGTGTGATGAAAGCGTGGTGATCTTCCTAGTACTTTATGTAGACGATATCTTGCTCGTCAAAAAGGATGTGGGGGCATTATCTACGGTTAAAATATGGTTATCTGGGTAGTTCGATATGAAGGACTTGGGAGAAGCCAGTCACATCCATAGGATCAAGCTTATGCGAGATCGAAAACAAAGGATGATGGGCTTATCACAAGCAAAGTATATCGATGATATCCTAGGTCGTTTTAGCATATAAGATTCCAAGAAAAGATTTCTTTTTTTTAGGTACGGAATCACTCTATCCAAAGATCAGTATCCTAAGACACCTGATGAGATAGAGAGGATGAAGGCGGTTCCTTATGCTTCGGCAATAAGAAGCCTCATGTATGCTATACTTTGCACTAGACCCGACATCTTCTTTGCCATTGGCATGGCTAGCAGATATCAGTCTCATTCAGGATAAAAGTATTGGACTGCGGTAAAGAATATAATCAAGTACCTGAAAAGGACTAAGGATTATATGTTGGTTTACTAGGCAAATAGTCTAGTACCTTTGGGGTACACAAACTCAGATTTTCAGTCAGACATAGAGTTTGCATTAGGAGACAACCTTGCGGATCCTTTACAAAGAGCTTTCCGACTAAGACTTTTGATAGTCATGCAGAGGGCATGTGAGTCTGATGTATAGCAGCGGGTTTCGAGTATAAGTAGGAGATTGTTAGGGTTTGTATAATGAAAACTATGTTTTTAGTATTTAATTCTATTTTAATAAAATTAATTTTCTATTTTATGAGAATCTTTATGAACCATGTATGCATATCATTTTTTTGTTATGCATGGATGTTCAATATTCTGTATAGTACTTATTCTGGTGTGTAGAGTTCGACTTACAAATAGAAGATCATATTTTACATTTTGGTAGAATATAAGTTTTATGTTCACAGTTTAGATGAAAATAGATATACCATCGGTACGATTGTAGCACATAGTTTTATTAGACCTGTCTTGGTTACGGAGAACAGATAATAGCGTCATTTATTGTTTTGACTTTCTGTGCTAGTACACTTTGTGTGTATTGAACGGGATATTTTGGGTAATTAATTTAGTACTGACTACTGACTATATAAATTAATTCATATCCCAAGGTTATTATGAATAGTGCTTATCCTCTTAATATTGAAATAATTATTAATTTGTATATATTTAATATTCATTGTTTTGATTCATTAGAGGGTTCGATCTTATATGGGTTTATATTTCCGGTGAGTTAGGGCCGGGAGTTCAGTCAGGACCTTTAGTTGAATAAGTTCTTGTTCGTGCAAGAAAGGATCTAACTTGGGGACAGAGTTAGGGATATTCGATTTTCTCGTACGGTTAGCCCGAGTCCTATACTTCCTTGTGATCCCTCACATAGCCCATTATACGCACGGATATTTTCTTATCGGTTTCGGTAATTATTTAACTTAATTTGAATGTCGATTTTGCCACCGGGAGCATTCGGGGATTAAATTAAATAATGGAGGGCGATTTTGGAATTTGGCACGCCTAGGGATCACTCCCTAGATGGTCAGCCCTAATTGAGGGGATAGGAGTTTTTTTATAGATATATATATATATATATATATATCATAATAGGAGACTCAAAACCCTAATGATCCTCCTCTAGTTGCCGCCCCCCCTCTCTCTCTTTTTGGCAATTTCATTATTACTTTTTGGAGACTAAGTGTGAGAAGAAACTAAAGAAGAAAATAACTTCGATCGGCATCGGTGCCCACACACCGAGATCGTCGTAGCGCGTCCGGGATATACGTGAGAAGATTGCCAGGTCATCTTCAACGTATTCGGGAGTTTTTGAAACTTTTCGACATGTTTCATAAAGGTATAATAGTATTTAGATTAATACCGTTCTTATTGTTCATGAAAAATACACGCGCCATTTTTTACGGTCACGGCACCGGTTCTAAAATTTTTTCCGCATCCCAACAGAACCATCTTCATCTTCTCTATCTCATCAAGTGTCTTAGGACACTGATCCTTGGATAGAGTGATTCCATGCCTAAAAGTGAGAAACCCTTTCTTCGAATCCTGCATGCTAAAACGACCAAGGATATCATCGATATACTTTGCTTATGATAAGCCCAACATTCTTTGTTTTTGATCTCGCACAAGCTTGATTCCAAGGATGTGACTGGCATCTCCCAAGTCCTTCATATCGAACTGCCCAGATAACCATACTTTAACCGTAGATAATACCCCCCACATCGTTTCCAATGAGAGAGATATCGTCTATATAAAGTACTAAAAAGATCACCACGCTTCCGTCATGCTTCTTGTACACACAGGACTCATCCGGACTTTGATCAAAATCATAATATTTTATAGCTTGATCAAACTGAGTATTCCAAGACCTCGATTACTGCATAAGTCCATAAATGGATCTCTTAAACTTACACAACATGTGCTCATGGCCCTTTGTAATGAATCCGTCTGGTTGTATCATATAAATACACTCGTCAAGACTTTCGTTAAGCAAAGATGTCTTGACATCCATTTGCTAGATTTTGTAATCAAAATGTGCAGCAATGGATAAGAGAATCCGGATCAACTTAAGCATGGCTACCGGCGAAAAGGTTTCCTCATAGACGATCCCTTCTTTCTGAGTAAACCTTTTAGCAATAAGCCTAGCTTTGAAGGTTTCAACCTTCCCGTCTACTCCTCTCTTTCTCTTGTAGATCCACTTGCATCCAATGGGCTTTATCCCTTCGGGTGGTTCTACAAGTTCCCAGACCTGATTGGAATACATAGATTTCATCTCTAAATTCATAGTCCTTTGCCAAAGATCTGCATCTTTGTCTTTTAGTGCTTCATTGTAGTTACAGGGATCGATATCCAGTTTTACCGGGATCTTGTCAAACGACTCTCCCAAGAACATATTTCGATCAGGTTGATGAACAACCCTCCCACTGCGATGAGGCACTACCTGTGTCTGTGTACTAGCAGTAACAGGCTATGTAGAATCTGAACCCTGTGCATCAGCACCCTGTTCTTGATTTGCGTCTATTCCAATAATCCTCCCATTACAACAAGGTAATGGAATATCAGTGACTTGTGGTTCCTCTTCTGTTCCATTGGTATTTTCTCTCAGTTCCTCCAGAATAATTTTTCTATTGGGCCTGTGATCTATAATATAATCTTCTTCCAAGAATCGAGCATTGGTGATAACAATAACCTTCTGATCCTTAGGGTTATAAAATAGACCACCATTCATTCCCTTGGGATACCCTACAAGGAAACAGACTTCCGTTCTCAATTCCAACTAACCCGCGTTCCATTTCAGCACATGTGCTGGACACCCCCAAATCCAAATGTGTTTTAAACTAGGCTTACGCTTGGTCCACAATTCTATAGGAGTAGAAGGTACCATGTTCAGACTGTAAGTCGCTGTCTCTAAAGCGAGTCCCCCAAAAAAATGTGGTAAACTTGAATAACTCATCATTGACCTTACCATCTCCATAAGAGTCCTATTCCTTCTTTTTGCTACACCATTCTGCTGTGTAGTTCCAGCTGCAGTCAACTGGGATGTAATCCCCTCTGATGACAAGTAGTCCTTAGACTCTCCAAAGAGGTATTTCCCACCACGGTCGAATCGTAGTGATTTGATACTTTTACCCAGATGCTTCTCCGCCTCTGCCTTGAATTCTTTGATTTTCTCAAAATATTCAAACTTACGGTGCATCAGGTAAATGTATCCATACCTTGAGTAGTCATCAATGAAATTGACGAAATACTCAAAGTCACCTCTAGCCTGGATTGTCATAAGACCACACATCAGAATGAACCAGCTCCAACGGTTCTTCAGCTCTATAGCCTTTGGTCGAAAAGGGCCTCTTGGTCATTTTATCCTCTAAGCAAGATTCACGGACTAGAAGTGCCTCCACTTCCAATGAACTCAAAGATCTATCTGCTACCAGTCAGTTTATCCTTTTTAGATTAATATGACCTAAGCGTAAGTGCCAAAAAAATATTTGGTTAATTAAAGAAGGAAATTTTCTCTTATATGGTAATATAGATGTATTATTCGTTCCAGTCAGTTGCAGTGTAGGAGAGATTAGAGTAATAATATAAAGATCATCCACCAATGTATCAGAACAGATAACCCGTTTATTATCCTTAATAACCACAGAGTTATTAAAATAAATAAAATATCCGTCTTTAGCCAATCCAGAAACGGAAACTAAGTTCCTTCTAATGGCAGGTACATAAAGACAATCTCTCAATATTAAAACCCGATTTCTACCAAAACTGAGAGTGACATCTCCTACTGCAACTGTTGTTACCTTTGTATTATTGCCCATATGCAGGAAATCTCCCCATCACTAAGTTGTCAAGTTTTCTAGAACCCCTGCAATGAATTGCAGACATGATTAGTGGCTCCCATATCTACACACCAGGTACCGATAGATAACACTGCTAAACATGTTTTCACAACCAGTGAACAGAAATTACTCCGTTTGTTCTTCTTTCTGAGAAATACTGGACATAGCTTTTTCCAATACTGGGTCTGGTTGGAGTCAAAACATCTATCTTTCGGCTTTTTCACACCAGTCCGCGAACCACTAACTACCCTTGAAATCGCGTCTCCCTATTTTTGAACCTATTTCTTCTTCATGCCTTTCAGCCTCGAAGAAGAACTTTTTTTCTGAAACAGACACATTTCCTGATATTGAAGGAATACCATTTGTAGTTAAAGCTATATCCAAGTTACATTTTCAGTTAACGAAATTTGGTCCCGTAAGTTTGTTTTCTTTGAGTATTAAAGCGAGTGGATTGAAAGCCATTTTAATCATGAGAATCACATAATTAAAAAATTGTTAATTATGATGAGCAAAACTTTGAATTCATTTTAATTTGGTTCCTCTATCATTTTAAAATTAATTCACAAGCAACCTGATAACCTGAGAATAGCATGCCTCGTTGGGAGGACGTCTACTATCCTTCTTAAGACCAGACAGGCCAATTCCTTTTAATTTTACTATCTAGGCAACTGACCATGCCATGTAAAATTAAATAGTGGATATAGCTTCCGTCCAATATATAATAGCAGTGACGCAGTTGGAGAGGATATTATTATATACAGTTAAGTATTAACCATTACCTAATCCCAAAATAATCACTTCGCAATGAACCCTTTAGTTAGAGAAGTGATCCACACTAACAATTATTCAAAATTATCCCTAAAGAAGGTTTATACTGACGATACCGTAATTAATCTATCCGTTGGGGAGGAAGGCCTTACTGCTGACACGCAGGGTTTAATTGCATCGCCTACAAACTGGTGATGGAGACCGCGAAATTTATTTGTGAATAAATTCTCTCTTCCACTTAGATTTTTAAAATATTTTTTAGGGTTATAAAAATCTGCTTAATTAAAATAAATTTATTAATTTTGAAAGCCACACAATCTGAAAAAATCAAACATCTTTTCGTGTACACGTTTCTAAATATTTTGATTTATCAAACCATCTTTTCGTGTTTAAATGTGTAACAAATAAAATTTAATAAATACACAGTTTTTCCTTTAGCTTTTTCGTTAAGGTAGTGATTAAAATTATTTATTTATTTTATTTTTTGTTCTATATTTTTCAAAAAATAATAATTTATTTCGATTAAATATTTTTTTATTTAATTAAATCAAAATTCAAAATTAATTCCCACGTTTTTTCAAGATATCTGATTTTAAAAAATCAACTTAAACGTGATATTTTGTAAAAAAATAAAATATCTAAAGTTTTTTCATTTAATTAAAGTTAATTAATTAAAAAAAACTTAATTTTATTTTTTCATTACAAAATATTTTAATTAAAACCGAATATTCAAATTAATTAAATTAACAGCATAAATAAAATCAATATATATCATCCACGCAATTAATAAATAAATAAAATTAAATGCAAGATAAATATAAATTACAATTTTATGATCAAATCGAAACTCTAAATAGTTTCAGTCTCCTGTTCAAAGATAAGTTTTAACAGTTCAATCTTTATCAACTTCCTATATCCCGTTTGCATCAGAACTCCTTGATACTATTTGATATATCAATATATATCATATCAGCCTCGTATATATCAGAATATACATCAAACCTTTCCCGGGAGAGAGAAAGTCGACGAACCACCACCAGCCACCGCCTGTGCTGCCTCGCCGCCGCCTTCAGGCGGCTCGTACCACCTCATCCAAGCTCCATTTTTTACGAGCTTTATATTGTTGGAAAGCTCTCGAAATATGAGATTTTTCTGTCAAAAAATCTGCTGGAAAAATGATCAGAAAATAATTGGAAAAATGGCCCAAACCTCAAAAATGCTGCTGACCGCCACAGCACTATGCCGCCAACTTCCAGAGACTTTTTCGACCTCTTCCCAAACTCGGTTTTCAACGAACATTATATAAAAAGAAAGCTCTCGAAAAGTAATATTTTTCTATGAAAAAACCTTTTCAAAAACAGCTCAGAAAACCGCCATAAAATTTCCTGAAACTGACTGCCGCCGCTCACCAGCACCGCCGCCTTTTACCACCAACTTCCCGAGGCCGTTCTGGCCTCATCCGAACTCTATTTTTGACGTACTTTATATCAAAAGAAAGCTCTCGAAAAGTAAAATCCTTTTATAAGAAATCATTCTCAAAAACTCCCCAAACAGCTGTTAAAAAACTGCCTGAAATCTGCTGTTGTAGCGTCACCACAGCCAGAAAAAACCGCTGTAGTATTTTTTCTTTTTTAATGCATTGTTTGGCCTAATTTTTTTTTGTTTTTAACAGTATTTTAAGGTATTTTTTACTGCTATTTTATTTTTAAAAAACTTTCTAAAACATAGTCCCAAAAACGGGCTGAAAAATCATAAAAATCGCTGCCGAATCACCGCCGGCAAAGCCGCCAGAACCGGGCTGTTTTGGTGATTTTTCCTTACTGTTTTTGACTTGTTTTTTATGATGTTTTTTATACATAAATACTACATAAGAATTGACCCAAAAAAATTGTTTAACCATTAAAACTTACCACGATCTGTGACTCGTAAAAAATCCGAACCACCGTCGGTGCCGCCTCTATTCTTCATGTTCTTGGACATATTCAATATATTCTTAAATAATCTAAACAGATATTTAAAAACATAAAGTTAGCTATTACATCAATCCGATGTCCCGAAGGCTCACAATCAATCTATCACTATCAACACTCATGGTTAAAAAAATAATAATAATAATTTAAATCATCATCCACGCATTCAATCAAACATGAAAATAAATGATGATCATAAAATCGGAATTAGAATACCTGCAAAATAAAGTTAGCAACAGTTCTAAAACTACCCGGCCTCAATAACCGTAAACAAAAAATAAAATGGCTCTGATACCAATTTGTTGGAGGCCTTACTGCCAAGATCATTATTTTTGTAAACGATTTTGGGTAAAAAAATTAACTAGACGAGCAAACGCCGAAACGGACTCCAGATAAAAATTTTGACGTCAAACGATCAAAAATAAACTCGAGCAACCAAAGTTAATTTAGAAGAATACCTTTTGTCGATCTAATCTTCAACTACGACTTGATTCCGAGTTGAAGCTCCTATCAAATCTTCTACTGTATTCCCTTACGCGATCCTCGAACGTAATGTGGGCTACGATCCTCCGAAAACTAGTACCGGCAGAAGCCCGATATATTTAAGTTTCAAAAGACAAAAATAATATCTTAATAATAATGATAAAAATTATCAAAAACTGGTTCAGCCTATCCGCATATATATAGGGTTACAGTAGGGACCTGGTGAGTAATTATGAGTTATACTTTTAGTCGAACACAGACACCTACTAGAAGTTTCTGCAATTATGGAAAGACATGCAGCAGTTTCTTCAATTTTCATAAAACACTGAATTACAGTTCACACTACTAAAGTACTATAATTGCACTCTGACACATAATCTCAAGTTCTTCTTGCATTGAGCTCCTATTATTAAATGCTTACCATTTCTCCCCACATTAAGATTCCCGATACTCGCCAATTAAATTTAATTACTGACAATTTAATTTAATCGGCATCTTGATATTCTTTAAGCCCTTCCACTTAATTTATTTGATCGTTGAATAATTAAATCTACCTATAGAATTTGGCCCGGTCAAAACTTATAACCATTATTAAGGGGGTATCGTCAATTCTGATCTTCAGGACGTGGATTCCGTCAATAATTAATATTTGCCATATAAATTATACCATTATCCAACTCACCAGGAATATAGACCCATATAAGATCGTACCCTCTAATGAATCAAAACAACGAATATTAAATATACGCAAATCAATAATTATTTCAGGATTAAGAGAATAAGCACTATTCATAATAACCTTGGGGTGTGAATTAATTTATATAATCAGTACAAAATTAATTACCCCAAATGTCCCGTTCAATACACACAAAGTGTACTGGCACGAAGAGTCAAAATAATAGACGATGCTATTATCTGTTCTTCATAACCAAGATAGGTATACTAAAACTCTGTGCTATAGTCGTACCGATGGTATGTTCATTTCCATCTAAACTATGAACATAAAACTTATATTCTGTAAGAACCTAAAATTTGATCTTTTGTGTGCAAGCCATACTCTACACACTAGATTGAACACTATACAGAATATCGGACATCCACGCATAACATTAAAGAAATGATACACATACATTTCTAATAAATATTCTCATAAAATAAAAAAATAATTTTATTAAAATAAAATTAAATACTAAAAACATGATTTTCAGTACATCCTAACAGGAAACTCGTCGGAATGATGCGTCAACCCGGCTAACTCATTTGGATTTCTAGTTAAAATGGACGTCGGCCAAACGCCTTTCTAACCCGAACCCCAAACCAGTCGACCAGTCGACCAGTCGCCCAAGGGCCAGTCACATCATCCTAAAGTCCAGCCTCTAGGCCCAAATACCACATAGCATACAAATATCAAATTATACTCAAGATGCTTCATGCTAACACACCAAATCATGAATGTCACACATCAATACAAACTCTCACGCAATGGATCACTCACCCACATGGTTCCTAGGTGTTCGAGCCTACAACTCTGATACCAATTTTTAGCACCCCAATTCCGACATAATATAATCCGAATACTCTTCTGAAACCAACCTGATGTGAAAACCTTCTCTTTGAAAACTAAACCTTTAAACAACCCATTTATGAGGAATTTGGTTTAAAACAATTTTCATAGTTAAAGCCCAGTAGAGACTGCTCAAACGGACACCTCACCGCTTGAGCGGTGACACACCCGAGAGTTAATGCCCAAAAACTGTAAAAAAAACATCAATGTTTTGGAAAAAAGTTCAAGTGACTATTCTTATTACACTTGCTTTCAGTTAATAGAACCGAGAAATGAAAATACACATTTGAAGAAAAAATAATCATTTACCATAAGCTAAACATTGTTGCCAAACATTTTTCTTTAAGAGATCAAAACGCCCAATTCAACCAAAGCAAGAACGTCCTCACATGCATGCATCAGATAAATACATTATCCAAAGGTCTTACAACATAGTTTTTCAATCTATAATTACAACATTCCAAATGTTCAAAAGGAATTACATCTTTACACTTTCACTTCTGAAAAATTGACTATCCAAAATATAATTTAATCTTATTATCCTTTCAAAAAAAAGGCCATCGACCACCGATTTTACTCCAAGGTCTTCTTTCCGTTATCACCTGAAATGTTGTTAAACAACATGAGTCGAAACTCGTAGGAACAAGACTAACATTGAACATATGCATGGCATGCGAAGATGATTATGCAGGATACACATATAAGCTTGATCACTTCATATTGTTTATTTTGTGACAAGTTTTTCTATGCATAACCAAGTTTTTATGCAAAAGGATTGTTATTCCATAGTCCCTTTTTATGCCTATAGAATTACCCATCTTGGCGAACCCAAAGAATCCAACTCATTTATCATTTTCAATTAACCCAACATATTCACCGTTTTATCACGTTCTCAATTTTAGATTTCACCAAGTCCATTAATTACAACCCACACACACAAACACACGCTTTGCCAAGTCATTTTATATTTCACCAATTCATGGTTCGAAGTCAAAGGCACCAACGTCGGACGAACGTATAGACCCACGTAGCGTTACATTCAACCCGGACACACAGGCCCCATGAAGTAACAGAACGTTCTATACCCCGACACGACTAACATCCTTTCCCGATTGCTAGTCGGCGGGCCGAGAACCCAATTTGTGTAGTTTTTTGGACTTTCACCGAGGAGCAACTTGTGCCCAACCTTAAACGATCCATAGATCCAGAAACCGGTCATTCTCAACATATCACAACACAACACACACACACGTGAGTCCAACCCAAGTGGTTCCTCTCACCAAACTCATTTCATTACACGATTCCATTATTCACATTTCATTATTTTCAGGCTCAAAATCGAATTCATCATCACGTGGCTTCAAATTCACAAATTCATTGGTTTTATTCAACAAAACCCACACTTTTGGCTTGACATCAACATATGTCACATAAATCTATAGGATTAAGTTCACAATTGGTTATGAAAATTCCCAATTTAACCATTATTCATGTCAATTTCATCATACCAAGTCTTTAAACCCAAAAACCCCAATTTTTATGATTTTAACCCAAAACCCAAACCCTAAATTCTCATTCCTTACTCCAATCACAAGAAAGAACCACGTCAAGCTAGGAATATGTTAAATCCCTCATAAATCTAAGATCTAACCTTCATTATCACCAAACTCAAACTTAAGGTTTCGAAAATGCCAATTTCTTGTTTTTATGTTCATAAATTAGGAAATACGACACATCTCGCATAAATGTTCAAAGAGAGTCTTAGATCCTACCTTTGGGATGCTAGATTCACAAGAAAAAGCTTCACACGGGCTCCAACCAAGGAAATCTCCAACCATGCGGTGAGAAAAACGTCCCCAATACTAAGATTGAGCCCCCAACGGTTGAATCACCAAGTGAGAGGCGCAAAATCATCCCAAGAAAGGCCAAGAAAACTCCCACACTCTCTAATCACAAGCCCTAATCCTCACCTTTGCTTTAGAGAGAGAGAGGAAGAGAAAGAATGAAGAACAAAAGCCCCACGCGACTTTTTAAAAGGGTCTGCTCCGCGACAGTCCGCTTGAGCAGACCCCCACAGCTCGAGCGGTCTCACCCTAGAAACTCTTTGCCACCACTCCACTCGAGCGGTTAGGCCCCCGCACAAGCGATCAACCCGGGCTGAGACCCCAACTCACTGAAGCTGCAACTGAACCATACGACCATACAACATCATCCAACTGCGTTCTCCCTCATAATTTACACTCCCAAGTGTCTCCACTGGACATAACATATTTGTTTTCATCAAATTTTTGAAAATAACAAGGGTCCGGGTCGCTGCATAATTTCCCATAGAGGGGACTGCCACAAACTCAGGCAGCATCACAATCTTAGGGGAAAGGGCCCATTACCTGCTTTCAATGTGGACAGACGGGATGTTGCCCTCAGGGTGGGAGTACTCAGAGTATGACAGGGTCACAAAAAGTTCAACTTACCCAAGGGTGTTAGAGTTACAAAAAGTTGCAACCACCACTAGCAGCCCAAGCATCTAGAGCCACAGAGAGAGCTACATCAGTGCAGTCTGTGCAATAACCTATAGTACAGTGGTTGGGCTTATGTACTTTTTGAACCGAGTTCTTCTGAGGCACCCGCAGTACCAGATGCTAGCTAGCACATTTGTCGTTCGAGGTACCTTTCTAATGTACAACTCATGGGCCCATGATCTCATCGACACAGGAGCATCTTATTCATGTTCGGGTTGTATACCAAAAATCATAGATTTAGATTTTAGTATTTAATTTTATTTCTTAATAAAATTTATTTTTTCATTTTATGAGAATCTTAATTAGCAATGTATCCATTTCATTAATTATTTAATGTTGTACATAGGTGTCTTTTATTCTACATAGTATTTAATCTGGTGTGTAGAGTTTGGCTTACAGACAGAAGATCAGATTATCCATTCTTGTAGAATATAAGTTTTAGTTCACAATTTAGATAGCATTAAACAAACCATCGGTACGGTCGTAGCATAATACTTTAGTAGATCTGTCTTGATTATGGGGAATGATAATTATTTCAACAATTGTTCCGACTCATTGTGCTAGTACACTTTGTGTGTATTGAACAGAACCAAGTTGGAGTAATTAATTTTGTACTAACTTTTTAAATTAATTAACACTCCATGGTTATTATGAGTGCTTATACTCTTAATCTCAAAATAATTATTATTTACGTATATTAAATATTTGTTGTTTTGATTCATTAAAGGGTGTGATCTTTTATGGGTTTATAATCTCGGTGAGTTAGATAGCGATATTAAGTATACGGTAGATATTAATTATTGACGGAATCTACTTCTTGAAAAATTGAAATTGATGTTACCCGGCCCCTTAAGGAAACTTAGAAGTTTTGACCAAGTCAAACCCTATAGGTAGATTTTATAATTCAGCAGTCAAATAAATTACGCAGAAGATCTTAAGAAATTTTAGAAGAAGTCAATTAAATATAATTGTTAATAATTTAATTTAATCGGTGGGTATATATAATCTTAACGTGGGGAGAATAATTAAGCATTTAATAACGGAAGTTTGAATACTACAATTTTGATAATAAGGCTGGGAATGCAATTATAATTTTTTAGTGGAATGAATTATAATTTATATTTTTATGAAATTGCATTCGGGTTGAGGTAAGATTTCATAATTACATTGAAAGCTCATATCTTATTTACTCCACAGGTTCCTATTGTAACCTATTTATATATTGTTATAAAACCTAGCTGCCAGTTCAATTCATAATTGGTTCTAGGGTTTTCACGTATTGTGAATCCAAATAACAGGCGACTGGACAAGTTTTGAAGAACACGATATATCAAAACTCATACTTTGTTCGTGTTTTGCATTTGAGAATACAGCAGAAGGCTTGTGTCGGAGATTTGACTAGAAGTCAAAAATCGCGACAGATCGTTAACTGAAAATTGTTGCAGCAATCGAAATTATCCAACCAAATTTCGAAAGGTATAATCCTAAAACTAACTATGGAAGTATTATCGAAATTTATTTTGATTGTTCAATATTAAAAGTTTTAATCTGAAACTTATTTCGGCATTTACCCTTCTAGATATTTTTTAACTAAAATCATAGACATAATCTTAGAATCTTGACAGTTTACCCCAACAACTGGTATCAGAGTCGTTTTTGATTATATATGATTTTATCATGGGTTCAGGTAGATTTAGATTGTGCTAACTCGATTTTGCATGCAATCCAATCCCGGCTTTTGATGGTCATTAGTTATTTTGCATGTTTGATTGCATGGTTTGAATGATAATTATTAATTATTTTTTTAACCACGACAGTTGATCGTGGTAGATTGATTATGAACTCCTAGAAGGCATAGGATCAATGTAAAATTAATTTTTTTTGGTTTTTAGTTCATGTATTCTTTTTTTTTATTTTATGTAATCGAAAAAAAATAAGAAAAAATGAAGAACAACTAAGAACATAGATGAACCTATGCTTGGAATTATTCCAAGGTTACGGTGCAACTATTGGTACCAATTTATTCAAGCTTGGGATCACCATTATTTAATCACCGCACCTTGCAGTTCACATGGCTTTAATGTTAGAATTGTTATGACAATGGAATCTTGAATGTAGTAAGTTTTAGGAAGGCACTGGAATTATCATGGCCTTTGTTTAATGTGTGCTTTCCATCCACACGTGGCCTGTGATATCCTGGTATTCCACATCAAAAAAGGAGAGAGAGTTCTTGGGTACAAAGAAAAAATCTTGGACACTTACATAGCAACGAGGCATTTTTTCAGGTGATAGAAGCCCTAGTAAAACTCAGTTAAGCGAGCTCACACTAGAGTAATGCAAGAATGGGTGACCTCTTGAAAAAAATAAAATCATGAGGTCTTTGCCCAAAGCGGACAATATCGTTACCACGAGAAGGGTTGGGGTGTTACAAGTGGTATCAAAGCCGACTCTCTTCACTTCCAAGTGTGGGCTCCTACCATCTCGCGTGTCATGTGGGCGAGCTACTAAGTGGGTGGGTCGATAAGGACTGGCAGGCTACCGAAGTTGGTAGGTTACTGCACGGGGACATGCAGCCCTAAGGAAGGTGGATTATGATATCCTGGTATCCCACATTAAAAAGAGAGAGAGAGAGAGTTCTGTTGGAGGTAATACTATCAAGATCATTATTTTTGAAAAACGATTATCGGTAAAAATTAACTAGACGGGCAAATGCTGAAACGGGCTCTAGATAAAAAAATTTTGACGTCGAACGATCAAGAATAAACCCGTGCAACCAAAGTTAATTTAGAAGAATATCTCTTGTAGATCTAATTTTCAACAACGATTTGATTCCAAGTTGAAGCTCCAGTCAGATCTTCTACGGTATTCCCTTACGTGATCTTAGAACGTAGTGTGGGCTACGATCCTCCGATAACTTGTACCGACAGAACCCCAATATATTTAAGCCTTTGAAAGAAAAAAATAATATTTCAATAATGATATAAAATCATCTAAAATTGGTTCAGCTTACCCGTATATATATAGGGCTACAGCAGGGACCTGGGGAGTAATTATGAGTTAGACTTCTAGCGGAACACAGATACCTACGAGCAGTTTCTATAATTTCGAGAAGACACAGCAATTTCTGTAATTTCCATAAAACACTGAATTACAGTTTACACCACTAAAGAGCTATAATTGCACTCTGACCCATAATCTCAAGACCTTCTTGTATTGATCTCCTGTTATTAAATGCTTACCATTTCTCCCCACGTTAAGATTCTCAATATCCGCCAATTAAATTTAACTACTGACAATTTAATTTAATCGGTATCTTGATATTCCTTAAGCCCTTCCACTTAACTTATGTGAGACCCGTAACCTTTCCTTTTGAGTTAAATATATATTCGATGTTCTGTTAATGCTTTTTGTGTTGCTTAGAACATCATGTTTAGTTTTACGTGTTATGCATGCGGGGTTGGCTTGGATGCCTTTTTCTTTTTTCTCACCCAGTGTTGACCGCACGAGCGGTGGGGAGTCCACTCGAGCAGTGTGATGGTAGAGTGTTGGTCCGAGAGGTGACCGCTCGAGTGGTTCTTGGGCGCTCGAGCGGTTGGGTGCCAGGGCCTATGTCGGCAAGTGGTCCGCTCGAGCGGTGGCTCGTCCGCTTGAACAGTGAGGTCTGGGCGCAACTTTTTATAAAAGCTGGCAGCCTAGGTTTTTTAGCCAAAAATATCTTTTTCCAAGCTTATCACTTTCTTCACCCTTTTCTCTGCCTTCTCTCTAGCATTCAGGGTGCCCGAGACTTAGTTTTTGAAGGTCCGATACCAGATCCTTGCTATCGGGGTTGTGGGCATCGTATCCATCTGGACGGATTCTCGTTCTGACGCCGTTCAGTTTTGAGAAGTCGAGCTTTTATCTCTCCGAGGTAAGATTCTAGACCCCAATGCTGTATAAGGGAGAAGTATGTAATTGTGTATGCTTTCACCGGGTAGAAATGCATCAAAAGTGATTTTCATGTGTAAACCTTGGTTTTTTTATAAAATGTGGGTTTTTACACCTTTTCTCATTTTTTTTATACATGATTCGGGTGTGTCAACATCCATGGTTTTCAAAGGAGGTTTGAAAACGAGGTTTTGGGAAAAAATGGTGAAAAATGTGATTTTGGAGGTTTAGAGCTAACCCTTGGGGATGAGTTTCAATTTCTTTCATATATGTTGTTACATGTTTGAAGATCTCCACGTGCATGGATTGGATCACTTTTATACTTGGATGTAAAACTGTTTTATTGGTTTTCGTAGTTATGCTATGGTGGTTTGAAATGTTATCCATAGATGTGCTGGGATAATGGGTTTTGGTGAGTTGGGCTTCCATTGCTCCTCGGTGTAAGTCCAAAAACGTGCGCAGCGTAGGTACCTACGGTCCTTCGGGTTACTCCCCGTAAACGAGGTTATTGGTGCTTAGTACCATCGGGGGCCGTCCCGTAAACTAAGTGGTTATGAGGCGTTTAGTACCTTCGGGGGCAATCCCGTAAACTAAGTGGTTACATTGTCGTAACTCCGTATAGAACTTGTCATTATCTAGCAG
>JAUMHN010105914.1:0-24713 GCA_032360265.1 Heliamphora ciliata
CGACGTGGGATTTGATTTTCTTCAGGTACCGGTCACGCAGGTTGATCTGGAGGTGCTGGAGAGGTGGAAGAGCTGTAATCTTCCTTCTGTTCTTTTTGTTACATGTGTGTTATAACATGTTTATTTGGTGTTGAAACCGTGTAATGTTTGCTATTTGGCGATTATATACAAAGCATGTATATTTTATTTTGAGAGTGTATTCTCGGGTTGGTTATTTGTGGGTGTTTGACATGACCCGAAATTTGGGACGTGACATCTACTCTCGTAGGCGTGTCATACTCCTCATGGATGGTTAACTTTGGATTGATTAAAAGATTAATGGAATAAACCTCAAAATTGTTAGATGTTTGTGGATCAAATGAAATGAGATATTACACTTTTATTTTATTTTTGTTTTAGTTGACATCTATTTCATCTAACTCTTTCACACTTACATTTGTTGGTTATTGATAAACTCTAACTCCTCTAATTTGTTCATGTATTTGGACATTCTAGGTTCTACTGTATCTAATGATTGATGTTACTTCTGGACTTACTTCTAAGGATTATTTGAATATGAGTTATGTAATCATAATAGTGGTTTGGTGACTATTGCTCTATTTTCATTTCATGTAGGCAATAAGACAAATTTTGTTGGATTGATTTGTCGCGGTAGTTTGGATTTACGTACAAAAATATTTTATTCGTTAGCTTATATTATTGATTAGACGTTTGATATCTTAAATGCATGCATGAGATATTATGATGAATAGTTTATAATATATAATTGAGATGTAATTTTGTTGTTGGGATCAGTCGGAGCCTGTGTACATTATATGGATTATTTTTATTACAAGTTATTTTGTAAATGGTTATGTCATTGGATTACCCAAAAAAAAAAGGGAAAACGTTGCTAAAAATTTTTCAAAAAAAAAATTAAATACTTAGAATACTTTGTAAAAGTTTGGGACATAACAGAAAATATTCAATATGTACACTGTTTGGACTAACTTTAAATACCCAAATGGCTTTCTTTGTCCAATTTTCTAATAAGAGTCCATAAGCCTTTAATGCAGTTGTCAATGTGAAAAGCGGAAACTTCCATATTCTTTGAGGTACGATACTATTGAACATGACAGGACATAGTATTCATTTATACTAGAAGTACGAAACTATAACCTATCTCAAATAAACTTGAATGCAATGAAAATAAGACTCTGTTTTGGATGCAACCTAAGCTTTTAGCCTTTTTACTTAATTGATGTTTTATAATTTTTTTGTCTTATTTTTTTATTAACCAAAAATACTTTTAGGATCGACCTTGGGCATAGGCTAGCAAGGCGTCGCCTAGGGTGCCCGAATAATTTTACATCTTTTAAAAAAATATCATAATTACTTTCAGGATCGACCTTGGGCATAGGCTAGCAAGGCGTCGCCTAGGGCGCCCGAATAATTTTACATATTTTAAAAAAATATCATAATTTTTTATTATATACATGCATTCTATAGAAAAAGATTATATATTTTAAAAATCTACTTGTCAAGATCTACCAATCAAGATCCTTGTTGAAAATAAAATTGTATAATTAAAAAATTAAATTCCATAACAACTTTTATTTGGCCTATTGCCTTGTTGCTTTGTTGCTTTTTGGTTTAAAGTGACTTTAAGCCAAATAAGCTTTAAACCTTTAGGCCACCTATAAATTTTAGCAAACTAAATTTTTGCTTTAGTAAAAACTGACTTTAAGCACAAAGTTAAGTTTTAAGCCGGGTTACCAAACAAAGCCTAAGAGAAAGTTCGGATACCGTAAATTTGAGGGGTATTGATCATATCCATGTGCAATTGATGAGCATTATTGGCGATGAAGACATTGCTGCATATTTGGTTATTGAGACTGTTTATCATTTGAACGAGTTGTGGGTTAAACAACATTGCATCACGTTGCAGCTCAGGAATGCATGCATCGTTGATACTGCCATTCAAACCTAGCTTTGTTGGAGCGCATCCTAATGGCCCGGTGCCTGTCACTAGGACCCTTCGAGCACCCAAGTCGTATAGTCTCTGTCATGGCGTTGAATTAAAGAGGTGCACAAGGCTTCAAAAGAGAGAAAATAATACTTAACGAGTAAATTGCTAAATTCATAATTTTAAAACTAATTTAAAATCTTTACACTATTTTCTTATGACGAGGAATTACTTATGAAAAAACTTCAGATCTATGTATTCCCCGTTAAATACATAAACTGGGTAAGTCAAGACTCGTGAGACTCATGAAAATCTTATGGAGAAGTTAAGAATAGTTAAATATTGTGCGATATTAAACTAGATTTTAGTGTATATATGATTATCAAAGTAAACATTTTGTTGAAATGTTATCTAAATTAAAAAACACTACAGCTCCTTTATGTTTTAACAAAATCTGTACAAGTTTTAACATAAAAAGTTTTTATATTGATATATAATTATAAAGGATCACTCTTTTCGTCGAACTAAATACATATTAGTTGCCTATATATATGCCCATATGCACAAATGCTTGCATGGACACAAGGGGGTGGCCAGAGAGCTTTGGCTTTTGCAAACATTAGAAAAATGTTTTCACTTGCTGTTCTTCTCTTGTTTTTTTAAATACTGTACAATAGTGGCTCTCAAAAACATAAATACCTTCAATATTTTTCGATACTCGGAAATGAGATAACGGACATAATCGGGGAGTCTAAATTGTATTGACCTTGCAGAAAATGGGACCAAGTAGTAGTTGTTGATGAAGTCATTACCGCCTAGGGTTATGAGAATAAAAGCTTGATTTACCAGTCTCTTGGTCTGGCTAGCCACTATTAGAGCACTCACTCTTCGCTGGTATTGATGGAAGTATGCCAATTGTTGAGAAATTCTTCTTATGTTTACCTATAGAAAATTCAAAATACTGTTGGTCAGTGCCCAAACTAGTAATGCAAAAATGCCTTAAAATATGGCCAATATTTAATTTCAAGTTGATTTTTTTTTAAGTCCAAAGAAGTCAACATCATATATAAATATCAGTATTGCGTAATATCACTGATATAGTCAAATGCGTGATATATTATTATATTTTTTAAAATGCAAAAGGCCAATATTATATAGTGTCAATGTCAAAATACAAACCTCTTCTCAAGAGTAATGAAGACCCTAAGTCTTCGACACCACCCCACTCGCATAATATTAATTGATACATTGATAGATTTTGGTATTAGAGATATAAATTTTGTTATGTATTAATTAATACAATGCGTAATAACTGATATTTAAAACCTTAAATAATATACAAATATAATTAATATTTATAGAGTATATATATATATATCGACATACTAGTTTAAGGGGTAATGCTATAGTATTGCATGAAAACAATCCGCTTTTAATTTTACAAATTGGATTGCAGTGTCATTAAGTATTCCAATTCTAGTAGAAGCAAAGTTGGCTCCACGAAGTAATCTTTGGCCGTTGAGCGTTGGATTCAAGTACGGTAGTATGAGTTCTACGCCAATACCCTGACTTGATAGGCAACATAAATAGACATTGTAAATTATCATTATAAAATACTTACATTTATATTTTAACGCGCATCCTTGAATATATATTTGTATACATATACATATATATAGATAGATAGAGAGAGAGAGAGAGAGAGAATACATTTATATTTTCATGGATGAACCAAAGCTGACATGCTGACATTTATGCGCATGGTTAGGTGCTTTTATTATTCATGAGAAAACTTGAGAATAGAAAGTGACCATTTAGGTCAGGAAAAGTTGATTCCCCCGAGGAAAGTGAGTTCTCTTCTTAAAATCATCTTAATTGGGGCGAATATTGGTCTTGCGGTGAAAGACTATAAAGAATTACCATAATTGGGTCAGTTCTTGCCCCTCGGTGGAAGACCATGAAAGAGTGTATGGCTGCTCGAGCATCAACCACTGTTTGGCACAACAGACTTGGGCATCCTTCTCATCAAAAGTTCACAAAACTTTCTTCTCAGCTTCCTATGTCAAATGGCCACAACTCATCTGGGTTGTGCATAAAATTGCAGTGTAAACCAAATCTCACAAACTGCCATTTAGTACTTCTCATACTGTTACAAATAAACCTCTTGTGCATATTCATAGTGATGTTAGGAGGCCTTTCAAGCATTCCACTTTAGGCAACAAGTATTATGTATTTTTCATTGATTATTTCAGTCGGTTTGTTTGGCCACACCCACTTCATTATAAAAGTGAAGTTTTTACAAAATTTCTTGAATTTAAAACTTATGTTGAAAAGCAATTTGACTCCTTTGTTAAAACATTCTGTACAAATGGAGGAGGTGAATATGTGAATTCCAAGTTTCAAAACTTTTTCAAGACTCATGGAATTAAACATATGTTCAGTGGCCCTTATACTCCAGCTCAAAATGGGGTAGCTGAGTGTAAATATCGTCACCTCATTGAGATAACTATTTTCCTTCTTCATCAATCCTGTGAGACCCTGAACTTTTGCATTTTGAGTTCGGTCGACTGGACATGGGGGCGCGGTCGACTGGACAGAAGCTTTTTGGCGTTTCTATAAATATCCCAGTGGCGGAGATATTTGTTAAAAACCTTTCTTAGAAGCTAAGTTACCCATTTTCTCTGCCTTCTCTCTAGCTTTGAGGGCCCAAGGCTTGGTTTCTTGTTGGTTTATTTGTGGATCCTTGCTATCGGGGACATGGGCTTCGCATCCATCCAGACATATTCTTGTTTCAACGAGGTTTAGTTTTTGAGACTTCGAGTTTTGACTGCCGAGGTAGGATTCTAGACCCTACTGCTGTATAAGGGTGATATATGTGATTATATGTGTTTTCACCGTGTAAAAATACATCAAACGTGATTTTCATGTGTAAACCTTGGTTTTGGGTAAAAGTGAGTTTTTACACCTTTTCTTGGTTGTATATATGTTTCAGATGCGTGGTATCCGTAGTTTTCAAAAGGAGGTTTGAAAACGAGGTGTTTTGTAAAAATAGTGAAAAAACGTATTTTTGGAGGTTTGAAGCTAACCTGCAGGGTTGAGTCTCATCCTTTAAAAATTTTATTGGTAATGGTTTTATATCTCCATGTCGACAGATTGGATCTCTTTTATACATGTGTTGTATAAACTATTTTGCGGGGTTTCGTAGTTGAGCTACGGTGGGTTTTTAATTGTTCTCCATAGATGTACCGTGACAGTGTGTGGTTTTGAGTTGGGCTTCTATTGCTCCTTGGTGAAATTTAAAAAACGTGCGCAGAGTGGATTCGCTACAATCCCTCGGGTTAATCCCTGTAAACGTGGTTTGGTTATACTTCGTCCATTGTTCGTGGAAATCCGTAAAGAAGTCTAGTGCCCCGTGAGTGGCTTTTTTGTTGTAGCTCCGTATAGAACTTGTCATTACTTAGCAGGACTTAAGTGGTTTAGGACTAGGGTAATGGGCAGGAGTCTATAGTTGTTACCTTTGTTTGTGTGATAGAGTCGGTACATAGGATTACATTTTATCATTCTCCTCGGTTGAGTGGCCTGAGTGGAGCTTACAGTTTATTTACAGCTTTTCCTTAACTGTGGCATGATATCTGTTAGGATGATATGTATAATTTGAAGGATGAAAAATGTGGGGTTTTATGAGATAAAACCTTTTTGAGACTCGTGTTAGTCTGATGGAAAACTTATAATTTTGGAAGGAAAACCTTTTTGACTCTTGTGGTTGAGCCCGTATGCATATGATTGTATAGCCTGCTTTACACTTTTACTGTCTATTTTCTATTGGGGTTCGGTTCACGGTGTGGGATTTTGCTGTAAAACCTTTTTAGGTGAGCGTGAGGAGTTGACCTAGATTCCTGTGGTTGCAGAAGACTAGTTGTAGTTTTCCTGTTTTGACATGTACTTATACATGTGATGCCTATTTTAGAAGGCGAGTTTTGTACGCGTTGAGGCGATATACTTATTCATGTATGAAATTGCATGTTTACTATTTATGAGAGTTGAACTGTGGGGATTTTTATCCAAATGTTAAATATTTTTGAGTTAATGGTTTTCCAACTACAAATCTTATTTTCTCAAACGGTGTTTGGGTAGGCTTTTGCATGACCCTAGTGTTTGGGGTGTGACAACTTGGTATTAGAGCTGTAGGTTCGAATAACTAAGAGCTATGGGAAAGAGGGTACATCACCTTGTGAGGATGTATGTGTGCTTGAATGCATGTGTTCTAGAGTTTTCTTACATAAGCATGATAGCCTGTTTAGCTGGTTATGTATACGTGGGTATGGAGGCTGGACCTTAGGATTGATTAGTCTTGCCTTCGGGGTTTGGATTAACAAACTTGGGAGCCAAGTTAGAGATGCATTTCGCAGACGTGATTTCTAGCTCGGAATCTAAGTAGGTTATCCAGATGGACGAGTCCTTCTTATTGGTTCTCCTCGGTATGTGAGATATGATGACATGATCTTAAGTGGATATGTGTTAGCATGCTTATATGTGATATGTATTTTACGTTAGCAATAACATGCTATATGGATGCTTATCCTGTTATGTTTCTTTCGTATAGAGTTATGTCCACGTGGGGAGAACGAGGCCATGGTCGAGGCCATAACCGTGGTTCTGGCCGAAGGGATGTTCCAGTCCCAGATATTGGGGATGCTAATGCACTCCAAGGACCTGTTGACGAAAACCTGATGCGTGAGATGGTAGGCTCCATCTGGCAGTTGGCTGAGGCCTCTAGAGGGAGAGAGAGCGTACCTGAGCTGAGGATGACAGTTGTGATGCGTGAGTTTCACCGTCTGGACCCTCCTACCTTTTCTTGGGATCCCAACCCCACGATGGCCACTGAATGGCTGGAGCTGGTTACCAGGATCTTTGATACTCTTCAGATTGAGGAAGATGATCTACGGGTTTCTTTTGCTACTTTCTTGCTGAGGGGGAGTGCTCATATGTGGTGGAAGTTCACGTAGACTACAGTGAGAGGCACTTTGGAGGCATTCACGAAGGTATTTCTGGAGAAATACTTTCCAGTGACTTTGAGGGATCGCTACAGAGAGGATTTTCTTTTCCTGACTCAGGGGATGATGTTAGTGGTCGAGTATGAGGCTGAGTTTACTAGCCTGTCCCGGTTTGCAGAGGAGATTGTGCCTATTGATGAGTTTTGTGCGAAATAGTTCGAGAGGGGTTTGAGGCTCACTATCCGAGATAGAGTAGTAGCATTCAGGATGCAGGTCTTTACAGAGTTGGTGAGGACCGCCATGAAGGTGGAGGACACTCTGAATGAGACGCGTAGAGACAGGGACAGTAGGGGTCAGCCAGGTGGGGGACGCACACAGGATTGGGGATGCAAGGACAAGCATCAGCGGACATCTGGTCGAGTTCTTATCCAGTGGGGTCATATCAGCCACAGTTTTCTGCACCTACACCTCCTGTAGCTTCAACGGGAAGGTTAGATCAGAGAGAGCTTCTTTCTTACAGATGCCAACGGCTAGGGCATCGTGCGGCAGAATGCCGGAGTCCAGCACCTATTCAGGCACAGTCGCAGTCGCAGACGCAGGGGAGGGAGCCAGTGGTATGTTTTGAGTGTGGCGAGTCAGGGCACATCCGGAGGAACTGCCCCAGAGGAGGGAGCATGTAGAGTATAGCTGGAGCGCCTGTTACTCCATCTATCCAGGGATGCTAGCCATCTAAGTTTGTAGAAGGGGGCGCATCAGTGCAGCCAGGCAGACATTCTACAGTTCAGGGCCACAGTGGACGGGCCAGAGCTTATGTTCTTGCAGAGCCCAGTTCATCTAGAGCACCGGTCGTGCTCAATGCTGCTACTACCACCTCCATGATCAGAGGTACTCTTTTAGTCTATAGATCATGGGCCAGTGTTCTTATCAACACCAAAGCAACGCATTCGTTTATATCTTCTGCTTTTGCATCTGTAGTGGGGTTGAAAACAAACCAGTTGGGTAGTGCTTTGAGTGTAGAGACCCAGTCAGTGGGAGTGTGACGTTGAGTCTTGTCTACAGATCCTGCGTGTTGGAGGTCGCTAGCCGTTGTTTAGAGTTCGACTTTATTATTCTAGACATGACCGCATTTGATGTCATCCTAGGGATGGATTGGCTGACCACCTATCGTGCCTTTATCGATTGCGATCGACGGAGGTTAACGATTTATACACCGGCGGGAGATTATTTTTGCTTTGTGGGAGACCGGGATGAGGGTTTGATGTCTTCGCCCAACGCTGTGCAGAACCAGGGCAACCTGGGTTTCCTCTTTTCAGCCCTTATGTTAGATGAGGTAGTTAAGATTCGAGGAGAGTTACCTCCAGTGATTTGCGACTACTCAGATGTCTTTTCTGATGATCTGTTTGAGTTACCATCGAGCCGTGAGGTAGAGTTCTCTATTGATGTAGTTCCCATAGCTGCTCCTATATCTATACCGTCTTATCGTTTTGCACCCGCTGAGTTGCATGAACTCAAGGTACAGCTTCAGGAGTTGCTTGGCAAAGGGTTTATACGCCCGACTACTTCGCCGTGGGGAGCTCCTGCTCTTTTTGCTAAGAAGAAGGATGGATCCTTACGATTGTGTATCAATTACCGAAAGATGAATCAGGTGACAGTGAAGAATAAGTATCCGATGCCGAGGATAGACGATTTGTTCGATCAGCTGAAGGGTTCGAGCTGCTTCTTGAAGATTGACTTGAGATCAGGATACCACCAATTGAGGATTAGGGATGAGGACATAGAGAAAACCACCTTCTAGACTCGCTATGGTCATTATGAGTTTCTGGTTTTGCCGTTCGGTCTGACGAACGCTCCTACCACATTCATGAGTTTGATGAACCGAATCTTTCATCCTTATCTGGACAATTTTGTAGTGGTGTTTGTGGATGATATACTTATATATTCACCCACGAGGGAGACGCACGAGGATCACCTGTGGATCGCACTACAGACATTGAGAGAGCATCGCTTGTAAGCGAAGTTCGAGAAGTGTGAGTTTTGGATGTCTGAGGTGAGATTTCTTGGACACGTAGTGTCGACAGACGGAGTAGCTGTGGATTCGTCGAAGACTGATGCTGTGACAGGTTAGGAGCAACCGAAGAACGTCTTTGAGATTCGTAGTTTTCTGGGTTTGGCAGGCTACTACCGACAGTTCGTGAAGGACTTTGCAAGACTTGCTACACCGATGATGCGTCTAACGCGGAAGGGAGTTGTGTTTGTTGGGAGTGAGTCTTGTGAGTCGGCATTCTAGGAGCTGAAGACGAGGTTGACTAGCGCACCAGTGTTGATCATTCTAGAGCGAGGCTTGGGGTATACAGTATACTGTGATGCATCACACGACGGTCTGGGATGTGTTCTGATGCAGGGAGGTAAGGTTGTAGCCTACGGTTCTCGACAGTTGAAGACGCATGAGAAGAACTACCCGACACACGATTTGGAGTTGGCAGCCATGGTCTTTGCCTTGAAGATATGGCGTCACTATCTTTATGGTGAGCATTTCGAGGTTTTCTCCGTTCACAAGAGTCTGAAGTACTTGTTTTCGCAGAAGGAATTGAACTTACGCCAACGATGATGGATGGAGTTGTTGAAAGATTATGATTTTGACTTGCAGTATCACCCAGGGAAGGCCAATGTTGTGGCAGACGCGCTTAGTAGGAGATCTCACGGGTCATTAGTTTCTGTGGCTATACGTGAGTGGGACATGCTTGGAGCGGTTGGGGAGTTTGATCTGTGTCTCGGGGAGTTGGCGACGGGTGCCACCCTATTTTCAGTAGTTACTCGACCAGTGTTGATAGCACGTGTGCTAGAGGTCCAGCAGACGGACCAAGAGGCCTAGATGATACGAGATCGTATTTCTAGTGGAGGATGCAGCGGAGTGGATTGTGGGTTCAGATTAGAGTCTAACGTTGGCTGGCAGGTTGTTTGTACTAGAGTCATGCCGAGCTGATCTACTGCGTGAGTGTTATCATTCTCGCCTTGCAGTGCATCCTGGAGGCACGAAGATGTACCATGACCTATGTCGTCAATTCTATTGAATGGGAATGAAGAGGGACGTGATCCAGTTTGTTTCACGGTGCCTTACCTATTAGAAGGTGAAGGTGGAACACCAGAGACCGGCATGATTGTTACAGTCATTGCCTATATCAGAGTGGAAGTTGGCAAACGTCACGATGGACTTTGTGTCAGAACTTTCTCGATCACCTAGGGGACACGGCGCCGTATGGGTTGTGGTTGATAGGTTGACGAAGTCTGCACACTTTCTCTCCATCCTAGTGAAGGATTCGGTGGAATGGCTGAGTAGCTTATATGTCAGAGAGATAGTTCGGTTGCATGGAGTACCAGTATCTATTGTTTTCGACCGAGACCCCCGCTTCACATTGCGCTTTTGGTAGAGTCTTTAGGAGGCTTTGGGGACGAACTTGATGTTTAGTACTGCTTTTCACTCCCAGATGGATGGTCAGTCAGAGAGGACTATACAGATTCTGGAGGATATGCTGAGGGCTTATGTCCTTGATTTCAGAGGTTCTTGGGAGGATCATCTACCGTTGGCAGAGTTTGTATACAACAATAGCTATTAGTCCAGTATTGAGATGGCACTATATGAGGCTTTGTATGGTAGATCGTGTAGGTCACCAGTGTGTTGGACAGATGTGGGAGAGATCACAGTCTTGGAACCTAACATGGTGCGGGAGACGACAGAGAAGGTTGCCGTGATTCGTCAACACCTTATGATAGCTCAGAGCCGCCAGAAGAGTTATGCAGATCAGAGGAGGTGACCTTTAGAGTTTGCAGTGGGGGATCATGTATTCCTGAAGCTCTCTCCACGTAGAGGTTTAATGAGGTTTGGTCATAGCGGGAAGCTATCACTGCGCTTCATTGGACCATTTGAGATTCTCGACAGAGTTGGAGAGGTCGCATATTGTTTGGCTTTGCCACCTCAGTTAGCATCGATGCATAACGTGTTCCACGTTTCTATGTTTCGAAGGTATGAGCCTGATCCTTCACATGTGTTAGATTAGGCTGAACTGCGGGTTGATGAGAATGCCACTTATGAGGAGCGTCCAATAAAGATTCTAGATACAAAGGAGCAGGTGTTATGGGGGAGACCAATTGCTTATGTCAAGGTCCTATGGCTTCATCATGGGGTTGAGGAAGCAACATGAGTGCTCGAGTCTGGGATCCGTGCTAGATACCCAGACCTCTTTACCACGTGACCTTGTTACAAATTTTGGGGGTGAAATTCCTTAAGGGGGAGAGAGTTGTGAGACCCTGAACCTTTGCATTTTGAGTTCGGTCGACTAGACATGGGGGTTTGATCGACTGGACATAAGCTATTTGGCGTTTCTATAAATATCCCAGTGGCGGAGATATTTGTTAAAAACCTTTCTTAGAAGCTAAGTTACCCCTTTTCTCTGCCTTCTCTCTAGTTTTGATGGCATGGGGCTTGGTTTCTTGTTGGTTTATTTGTGGATCCTCGTTATCGGGGACATGAGCTTCGCACCCACCTGGACAGATTCTCGTTCCGACGAGGTTTAGTTTTTGAGGCTTCGAGTTTTGACTCACCGAGGTAGGATTCTAGACCCTACTGCTGTATAAGGGTGATATATGTGATTATATATGTTTCCACCAGATAAAAAATACATCAAACGTGATTTTCATGTTTAAACCTTAGTTTTGGGTAAAAGTGGGTTTTTACACCTTTTCTTGGTTCTATACATGTTTTGAATGCGCGGTATCCGTAGTTTTCAAAAGAAGGTTTGAAAACGAGGTGTTTTGTGAAAATGGTGAAAAAACATAGTTTTGGAGGTTTGGAGCTAACCCGCGGGGTTGAGTCTCATCCTTTAAACGTTTTGTTAGAAATGGTTTTAGATCTCCATGTCGATGGATTGGATCTCTTTTATATATGTGTTGTATAAACTGTTTTGCGGGTTTTCGTAGTTGAGCTACGGTGGGTTTTTAAATGTTTTCCATAGATGTACCATAACAGTGTGTGGTTTTGAGTTGAGCTTCTATTGATCCTTGGTGGAAGTTCAAAAGTGTGCACAGAGTGGGTTCGCTACAGTCCCTCGGGTTAATCCCCATAAACGTGGTTTGGTTATACTTCATCCATTGGTTATGAAAATTCGTAAAGAAGTCTGGTGCCCCGTGAGTGGCTTTATTGTTGTAGCTCTGTATAGAAGTTATCATTACCTAGCAGGGCTTAAGTGGTTCAGGACTAGGGTAATAGGCAGGAGTCTATAATTGCTACATTTGTCTGTGTGGCAGAGTCGGTACATAGGAGTACATTTTATCTTTCTCCTCGGTTGAGTGGCCTGAGTGCAGCTTACTATTTATTTACAGCTTTCCCTTAACTGTGGCATGATATCTGTTAGGATGATATGCATAGTTCGAAGAATGGAAAATGTGGAGTTTTATGAGATAAAACCTTTTTGAGACTCGTGTTAGTCTGATGGAAAACTTGCGATTTTGCAAAGAAAACCTTTTTGGCTTCTGTGGTTGAGCCCGTATGCTTATGATTTCATAGCCTGTTTTACAGTTTTATTGTCTGTTTTCTATTGGGCTTCGGCTCACAGTGTGAGATTTTGCTATAAAACCTTTTCAGGTGAGCGCGAGGAGTTGACCTAGATTCTTGTGGTGGCGGAAGACTAGTTGTAGTTTTCCTATTTGGACATGTACTTATACATGTGATATCTGTTTCAGAAGGCGAGTTTTGTACGTCTTGAGACGATATACTTATTCATGTATGAAATTACATGTTTACTGTTTATGAGAGTTGAATTGTGGGAATTTTTTTTCCAAATGTTAAATATTTTTTAGTTGAAGATTTTTTAATTACAAATCTTATTTTCTCAAACGGTATTTCGGGCGTGACAAATCCTCTCTCCCAATTCATTTTTGGATGGATGCTCTATGTACTGTAGCCTTTTTAATAAACAGACTTCCCAGCTCTGTTCTGCATTTTGTTAGCCCTTTTGAGGTTCTGTTTCAACAGCAACCAGACTATTCCTTTCTCAAGGTTTTTGGCTGCCAATGTTTCCTATTGCTTTGACCATATACTTTGAACAAACTTCAGCCTCATTCAACTTCTTGCATTTCTCTATCAAGGGTTATAGATGTTATGATCCTATCTCACGCAAAAAAATAATAATAATAAAAATAAAAAAAATTATCTAGACATGTTTTGTTTAATGAATCAGTATTTCATTTTCATCAATCTTCCACTACTTTGCATCCATCTCCACCTCCTTCATTGCCTACTCTAACTCAATTCTTTTGGACACCTTCCCCTACTCTTCCCTCTACTACTGGTCTCTTCTTTTTCTGTCTTTAATTCTTCTTCTTCCTTTCACTCATCTCAAAGAGTAGTAACTTTTTTCTCCCATTCATCTACCCTTCCTCCCCATGCCCAGCAGCCCATTCTACCCCGCACTCAGCAACATCTTTCTCAACCCATTTAGCTACTTCCTTAGCTAGCTCACCACAATCTGTTTCCCTTGCAATTCCTATCTTACCTCATCCTCCTTTCCAACAGACCTCTTTGCCTACTCACACTTCTAATTCATCTCTTAACACTCCTCAGATGGTTACAAGATTAAAGGAAAAAATTTCCAAAACCACTACTCCTCTTTGTCTTCTCACTTCAGTTGATCTTTGTGTCACTGAACCCACAACTATCAAACGGGCTATGCAATCCCCCATTGGCATCAAGTAATGGTTGAGGAAGTCTCATCCCTTCATAAACAAAGACTTGATCTTTAGTTCCCCTTCCACCTGCTCAGAACATTATTGGATGTAAGTGGGTTTTCAAAATCAAACGAAATTCTGATGGTTCAATTGCATGATATAAGGCTTGCTTGGTAGCTAAAGGCTACTTACAAGAGGAGGGTATTGATTATTTTGAGATGTTTAGCCCGGTTGCTAAATAACCCACTATTCGCACTTTATGCATTGCTTTACATTTCAATTGGACAATTCGTCAGTTTAATATATCCAATGTGTTTTTTGCATAGGACTCTTTCAAAGGTTGTATACATAGCCCAATCACTTGGCTTCCTTGATTCCTCTCATCCCTTCTATGTCTGCAAACTCAACTAGGCCTTATATGGCTTAAAGTAGGCCCCTCGGGCTTGGTTTAGCACCTTTTCTACCTTTCTTATATTTAAAGGATTCACTCCTAGTCACAATGACTCTTCTCTTTTTATTCAATGTCTTCCTTCTTCAATCACTGTTATTCTAGTGTATGTTAATGATATTTTCATCATAGATAATTAGTCTTCTCACATTTCCTCCTTAATCCAAGTTGCACATAGCCTTTTCCTTAAAAGAGCTTGGTAACATGGCTCACTTTCTTGGAATCAAAGTCTATTCTTGCTCGGCTGCCTGTTTGTTAAACCAACAAAAATATGCTAAAGATCTTTTACATCGAGCTGGTTTGCTTGATTGTAAAACCTCTCCTACCCTTATTACACTCAAACCCTCTGTTGATCCTACAAATTCTACTCATTTTTCCTCTATCATTCACTATCGAAGCATTGTTGGCGCATTGTAATATATGACTATAACGAGGACAGACTTATCTTTTGTTGTCAATCACGCTCGTCAGCATATGCAAGCTCCAACCATGGGTGACTTTAAGGCTGTTAAGCGTATCTTGCGTTACATTAAAGGGATCTTGAACTTTGGCCTGTTATTTCAGCAATCTTCATTTGATCTTCATGCCAACTCATATGCTGATTAGGCTGGTTGTGTCTTAGACAGAAGATCTACTTTGGGTTAATGTGTTTTTTTTGGGTTCCAATCTAATTTCCAGGTCTGCCAAGAAGTAGCCTACGATTGTGAAATTGTCACACCCCAAAATCAAGGGTCACGTGAAAAGCCCACCATACCACCATTTATAAACAAAATAGGTTTTTTACTTGTAAAACAATCAACCAAAATACAGTATTTGGAATTAAAAAGAGTACCCAAGGTTCGTCTCTCAATACAACATATATACTTTACCATACATGCATTATATATTGCCTCAAGGCTTACAAAAACACGCCTCCAGAAACAGGCAACACGTGTAGGAATACATGTCTCATAACAAAAAGAAAAACTACACATAGTCTTCCGCTACCACGGGCACCTCTAGATCAACTTCCCTTGATCAACAACACATAAAAAAGGTTTTAACAAATCTCACTATGTGAGCCGAAGCCCAATAAAAATATAATATGATGCAGTAAAGCAATATATGCAATCACATAACATAAAGTTGACTCAACCGCATGAGCCTCAAAAACGGTTTTACTTCATAAAACTCCAAGTTTTTCATCAGACTTACACGAGTCTGAAAACAGTTTTCCTTCCACAAAACCAAGCATTTTAAACAATGCAAATAACGTTTTATAGTTAAAGAAAAATAGTAACTACACGTTGTTTCCTACGCGGTTCACACAACCGATAAAACATGCACACACGCACGCCAACACACGTTATCAACACTTTCGCATGATTCTACCAACTCATGGTTGATAAACATAGGCACCGATGCCGGACGAGTGTATAGACTCATATAGCATTACAATCAACTTGGCCACACAGGCCCCATGAAGTAACGGAACGTTCTATACTCGGACACAACTCGTCCTTTCTCGGTTGACTAGCCGACGGGCAGAAAACCCAATCTGCGGTGTTTTTTGGTCTCCCACTGTGGAGCAACTTGTGCCCATACTTGCTTGATCCTTAGATTCCAAAATCGTTCCTTTTTGACATAACACATCACAAAACACACAGGCGAGTCCAACCCAAAAGGCTCCTCTCACCAAACCCATGACATTACATGTTTCCCACCGTTTTATCAAAAGGTTTCAAATCTGAGACTCAACCCCGAGGGTTAGCTCTGAACCTCCAAAACACGATTTTTAAGATTTTAATAAATTCTGCATTTTCAAAACCATTTTTTTGAAAATCATGAACATCCACAAGTCCATATCATGTAATAAACCAAAAAAAGCGCAAAATATGCTTTTTATCCGAACAACATGGTTTAAACATAAAATACAACATTTAAAGCATTTTTAACAGGTAAAAAAGCGTATAACTGCACGTAGCACCCTTTAACGATAACATAGTCTAGGATCCTACTTCATTGAGTCAAAACTCGATACCTCAAAAATCAAACTTCATCAAAACAAGAATCCGTCTAGATAAATGCAAAGTCTACGGCGTGGACAACAAGGATTCACAAGCTAATTGTCAAAAACCAGACCCGGGCTACCTAAAGTCTAGACAGAAGTTTGAGAAAAAGGAAACTTAGGCAATAAGAGAGGTTTTTACAAAATATCTCCAGATTGAACCTCGCCCTTCAGTCGACTGAAGAAGGCTACTGGAAAGCTAAAAAGCTCCACCGACACACTTCAGTCGACTGAAGCAACACACTGTTGACCCAATCGATTGGATCACCTAGTCCAGTTGACTGAACGACGGAGAAACCAACCTTTGTGTCAAAAACAGGTTTTACAGCCCCAAAGATAACCAAACACGACACAACGAAATCCGAGAAAGCGTAAAACAAAAATGTACATGTTGTTCTACGACGAAGAAGCATAAACAAACACGTCTAATATATATATATAACGGGAAAAAAATAAAACCGGGTCTCACAACTCTCCCCCCCTTAAAGAATTTTGCCTCCGAAATTTGCTACAAGGTAACAAGGCAAACAACTCTAGATATCTAGGACAAACCCTGGACTCAAGCTCCCACGTCGCTTTCTCAACATTGTGATGAAGCCATAGAATCTTGACATATGCAATGGTCCTCCCTCTCAACACTTGCTCCTTCGTATCCAGGATCTTTATAGGTCGCTCCTCGTATGTAACATTCTCATCCACATGCAACTCAGTCCAATTCAGAACATGTGATGGGTTAGGCTCATACTTACGAAGCATAGAAATGTGAAACACATTGTGCACAGACACTAACTGAGGTGGTAAAGCCAGACGGTATGCTACCTCTCCAATCCTTTCAAGGATCTCAAATGGTCTAATAAAAAACCTCATCAAACCTCTGTATGGCAAGACTTTCAGAAACACGTGGTCCCCCACTATAAACTCTAAAGGTCTCCTCCTCTAATCAGCATAGCTCTTCTGGCGACTCTGAGCTGTCACTAAACATTGGTGAATCACGGTGATCTTCTCTGTTTTCTCCTGCACCAAGTCAAGTCGGGTCCCAAAACTGTGGTCTCTCCCACATCTGTCTAATATATCAGCGATCTACACAGCCTGCCATACAAAGCCTCATACGGTGCCATCCCAATACTAGACTGATAACTGTTATTGTATGTAAACTCTGCCAATGGTTGATGATCTTTCCATGAACCTTAAAAATCAAATTTATAAGCCCTCAACATATCCTCCAAAATCTAGATGGTACGCTCGGACTGACCGTCTATCTGTGGATGAAAAGCAGTGCTGAACGTCAAGCTCATCCCCAAAGCAACTTGAAGACTCTGCCAAAAGCGCGATGTAAAGCGTGGGTCTCGATCAGAAATAATAGACACCAGTACCTCGTGTTGCCGAACTATCTCTCGGACATACAACTTACCCAGTCTATCCACCGAATCCTTCACGCAAATAGGAAGAAAGTGTGCAGATTTCGTCAGTCTATCAACCACAACCCAAACAATGTCGTGTTCCTTCGACGATTTAGGAAGTTCTAATACAAAGTCCATCGTGATGTTCTCCCACTTCTATTCTGATATCGGTAATGGCTGTAACAACCCTACTGATCTCTGATGTTCTGCCTTTACTTGCTGACAAGTAAGGCATCGAGAAACGAACTGAATCACATCCATCTTCATTCTTTTCCACCAAAATTGACGGCGTAGATCGTGATACATCTTAGTGTCCCTGGATGCACTGCGAGACGAGAATGATGAAAATCATGTAATACATCGGCACGACACGACTCTGGTACAAACAATCTCCTTGTCAACCTCAAACTCTGATTTGGGCTCATAATACATCCCGCAGTGTCCTTCCCACTGGCAATACGATCCCATAACATCTGAGCCTCCTGATTTGTCAGCTGAGTGTCTAGCACACGTGCAACTAATGCAAGTCATGAAGCTACTGACAATAAAGTCACACCTCTCCTTGTCTCCCCGAGACATAGATCAAACTCACCAACTTCTCTAAGCATGTCCCATTCTTGTATAGCCACGGAAGCTAACGAACCAAGAGATCTCCTATTAAGAGCGTCGGCCACAACATTGGCCTTCTCCGGATGGTACTACAAGTCAAAGTCATAATCTTTCAACAACTCCATCCACCATCGTTGGTATAAATTTAGGTCTTTCTGCAAAAATAATTATTTTAAACTCTTATGATCGGAGAAAATCTCAAAGTGCTCATCATAAAGATAGTGTCACCATGTCTTCAAGGTAAAGACTACAGCTACCAACTCCAAATCATGTGTCGAGTAGTTCTTCTCATGAGTTCTCAACTACCGAGATCCGTAAGCCACAACCTTATCTCCCTACATCAGAACACAACCCAAACCATCATGAGTCCCATTACAATACACTGTGTAACCCAAACCTCATTTTGGAATAATCAACACTGGTACACTAGTCAACCTCTTCTTTAACTCTTGGAATGCCAACTCACTGGACTCGCTCCAAACAAACATGACTCCCTTCTGTGTAAGGCGCGTCATCGGTGGGGTAAGTCTAGAAAAGCCCTTCACAAATCATCGGTAGTAGCCTGCTAAACCCAAAAAACTACGAATCTCAAAGACATTCTTCGGTCGTTTTAATTCATTACTGCATCAGTCTTCGAAGAATCCACTGATACTCCATCTTTCGATACCACGTGTCTAAGAAATCTTACCTCAGACATCCAAAACTCACACTTCTCGAACTTTGCATACAAGCGATGCTATCTCAGAATTTGTAGAACAATACACAGTTGTTCTTCATGCATCTCCCTCCTGGTTGAATAGATAAGAGTATCATCCACGAACACAGCCACAACGCTGTCTAGATACGGATAAAAGATACGGTTCATCAAGCCCATAAATATCGCAGGACCATTTGTCAAACCGAATGGCATAACCAAAAACTCATAGTGATCATAATGAGTCCTAAAGGGGGTCTTTGCTATGTCCTCATCCCTAATTCTCAGCTGATGGTACCCTTACCTCAAATCAATCTTCGAGAAGTAACTCGACTCCTTCAACTGATCAAACAAGTTATCAATCCTTGGCCTAGGAAACTTATTCTTCACCGTTACCTGATTCAGCTTTTGGTAATCAATACACAGCTGCAAGGACCCATCCTTCTTCTTAGAAAAAAGAGCTGAAGCTCCCCACGGGACGTACTCGGACGTACAAATCCTTTATCAAGTAACTCCTGAAGCTGTACCTTTAGTTCTCGTAACTCATCCTGTGCAAAACGATAAGATGACATAGAAATGGGAGCATCTCTTGGAACCAGATCAATAGAAAACTCTATCTCACGACTCAGTGGCAACTCAAACAGATCGTCTGGAAAGACATCTGAATAGTCACAAACCACAGGGGGTAACTCTCCTCGAACCCCAATCGTCTCATCTAACATGAGAGTAGAAAAGAGGAAACCCTAATTCCCTCGATTCCGAGCAACACCGAGCATAGACACCAAACTCTCATCTCGATCGCCCACGAAACAAAAGCAATCACCCTCTGGCGTACAAATCAATACCCTTCATCAATCACATTCTATAAAGGCATGATAGGTGATCAGCCAGTCCATCCCTAGGATGACGTCAAATGAGGTAATGTCTAGAATGATGAAATCAAACTCTAAACAACAACTGGTGACCCCCAACTCACAAGATCTACAAACTCGACTCAACACCACATTTTCATTGATCGGGGTCTCTGCGCTTAACATAGTACCCAACGAGTTTATCTCTAACCCTAATACAGATGCAAAAGCAGAGAAAATAAAGGAATGCGATGCTCCCGTATCGATAAGATCACTAGCCCATGATCTATATACTAAGAGAGTACCTTTGATCATGGATGGAGTAGCTACAGCATCAGGCACGATCAGTGCTTTGGAAGAACTGGGATCAGCAAGGACATATGCTCTGTTGTACAGTGCTCTAGTCTGTCTACTGTAACCTTGGGTCATCGACTGTCTCACGGACTGTACTGAGGAACCCCTTTCTGCAAACTTAGACGTTTGAGCCCTAGGTCGCTAATAAGTTTGTCGTCCTTGTGCAGGCAGAACAACTGGCGCTCTCGTAGTACTCTGTACACTCCCTCATCGGGGACAGTTCCTACGAATATGGCCAAGCTGACCGCACCCAAAACATACTAGAAGCTCTCTCCCCTACGATTGAATATGCGCTGAACTCTAAATCTGGTCCCTTTACAGGCACTCCGTTACACGATGCCCTAGCTATCTACACGTGTAACACACTAACTCCTAATACTCAAAATGTTTGGACGAACCCATAGACGGTGCTAATACTGACCACAATTGAAACTGTGATCCTGTGGGGTAAGAACTCAATCCCCCTGATTTCTGCCTTTTCATTTGACGCCCTTCAGACTGAGCACTAGAAGCCCCTTGATGTAACCTGCTCTCCCTAACCTTGCAGCTCTCTGCCATTGCATTCTCTACTCAGATAGTAGCTTCCACAATCTCAATGTAAACTCAAAAACCCAGCGCTACAATTTTATCTTTGATTGAAGATTGAAGACCCCTTTCAAACCTTTTGGTGCATAACTCCTCCATTGGCATCATCTTAGGTGTAAACCGCGATAAATTCGCGAACTTGGCCTCATACTGAATCACGATAAGGTTCCCCTAAATAAGGGAGAGAAACTCCTCCCAATATGAATCTCTTGAAGAACCAGGGAAGTACTTTTCCAAGAAGGCCCTAGTAAAAGCGGCTCACATGCCATCCACTGTGGTTTAGGAAACTTCCACCACTCCCTCGCATCCCCCCGAAGTTGGAACGCAACTAACTTAACACGCAGTACATCCTTTCGAATCTCCAGGGTATCTAAGATTGTCGTGGTTACTTCCAACCACTCGGTAGCAACTTTAAGGTTCGGCTCCCTGAAAAAGGTTCAAGGATTAAGAGTCAGAACTTGCACATTGCAACTGTCGCCCTCAGTTCGGGTACGCTATCCCTTTCCCTAGCAGCCTCGGCCAGCTTCCGGATGAAGCCTACCATCTCACGCAACAGGTCTATCCCATCAACAGGTCCTTGGGGAGCATTAGCATCCTCAATATCTGGGACTAAAACATCCCTTCGGCCTGAACCACGGCTACGACCTCAACCATGGCCTCGTCCTCCCTGCGTGGACATAACTTTATACGAAAGCAACACAATAGAATAAGCTTTCATACAACATGTTATTATTAATATAAAAGAAATAATCATGCTAACACATAGCCATTCAAGATTATGTAAACACATCTCACATACCGAGTAGAACTGACAAGACAAACGTATCAATTTAGATAACCTACTCAGATTCCTTGCTAGAAAACACGTTGGCCAAACGTATTTCTAACTTGCTTCCAAATTTGTTAATCCAAACGCCCTAAGGCAAAACGAATCAATTCTAAGGTCCAACTTATATACTCACGTATACATAAACTATCATACTCAACAGGCTATTATGCTCATGTTATAAAAACGTTTAAATACATGCAATCAAGCACACGCAATCATCCTCACAAGGTGATGCACTATCTTCCAATGGCTCTAGGTATTCAAACTCAGAGCTTTGATACCAAGTTGTCATTCCCCAAAACCCAGGGTCACATAAAAAGCCTATCATGCCACCATTTATAAATAAAATAGGTTTTTTACTTGTAAAACAATCAACCAAAATACAGTATTTGGAATTAAAAAGAGTACCCAAGATTCGTCTCTCAGTACAACATACATACTTTACCATACATGCATAATATATCGTCCAAAGGCTTACAAAAATACATCTCTAGAAATAGGCAACACATGTAGGAATACATGTTTTATAACAAAAATAAAAACTATACACAGTCTTCCGCCACCACGGGCACCTCTAGATCAACTTCCCTTGATCAACAACTCCTGAAAAAGATTTTAAAAAATCCCACTACGTGAGTCAAAAACCCAATAGAAATAGATTATGATACAGTAAAGCAGTATATGCAATCATACAGCATAAAGTTGACTCAACCACATGAGCCTCAAAAACGATTTTACTTCATAAAATCTCATGTTTTTCATCAGACTTACACGAGTCTCAAAACAGTTTTCCTTCCTCAAAACTAAGAATTTCAAACAATGCAAATAATGTTTTACAGTTAAAGAAAAATAGTAACTACACGTAATTTTCCACTCGGTTCACACAACCGACAAAACACGCACACACGCATGCCAACACACTTTATCAACACTTTTGCGTGATTCTACTAACTCGTGGTTTATAAACATAGGCACCGACACCGGACGAGTGTATAAAATCGCATAGTATTACAATTAACCTGACCACACAGACCCCATAAAGTAATGAAACGTTCTATACCCCAACACCACTCGTCCTTTCTCAGTTCACTAACCGGCGGGCAGAGAACCCAATATGCACAGTTTTTCTATCTCTCATTGTAGAGCAACTCATGCCCAAACTTACTCGATCCTTAGATCACAAAATCGGTCTTTTTTGGCATAACACATCACAAAACACACGTGCGAGTCCAACCCAAAAAGTTCCTCTCGCCAAACCTATAACATTACATGTTTTCCACCGTTTTATCAAAATGTTTCAAATATGAGATTCAACCCCGAGAGATAGCTCTAAACCTCCAAAACGTGACTTTCAAGATTTTCATGAATTCTGTATTTTTAAAACTATCTTTTTGAAAACCATGAACATCCACAAATCCATATCATGTAATAAATCAAAAACAAAAGCGTAAAATATGCTTTTTATCTGAACAACATGGGTTAAACATAAAATATAATATTTAAAGCATTTTCAACTAGTAGAAAAGCGTATAACTGCACGTAGCACCCTTTAATGACAACATAGTCTAGGATCCTACCTCATTGAGTCAAAACTCGATGCCTTGAAAACGAAACTTTGTCAAAACGAGAATCCATCCGGACGGATGTGAAGCCTACGGCGTGAACAGCAAGGATTCACAAACCGATCGTCAAAAACCAGACCTGGGCAACCCAAAAGTCTAGAGAGAAGGTGGAGAAAAAGGAAACTTAGGCAAGAAGAGAGGTTTTTACAAAATATCTCAAGGCTTCTGATATTTATAGACCACGAAAAAACAGGAGTTCGGTCAACTGAACCTCCCCTTCAGTAGACTGAAGAAGGCTACTAGAAAGCTAAAAAGTTCCACCGTCACACTTCAGTCGACTAACCTGTCCAACTCAGTCGACTGAAGCAACACACTGTCGACCCAGTCAACTAGATCACCCAGTCTAGTTGACTAGACGACGGAGAAACCAACCTTTGCATCAAAAATAGGTTTCGTTATATATATATATAACGAAAAAGAAATGAAATCGGGTCTCACAGAAATCCTCGATTGAAGCAGAGTATAGGTCTCTTTCTTCTGCTGCTACAGAACTCAGCTGAGTGCAAATGCTGCTTACAGACCTCCATCTTTCTTCTGCTGTTGCTCTAGTCTTATGGTGTGACATTCTCTCAGCCATTTCATTATCCTTCAATCCCGTGTTTCATGCTCGATTGAAGCATATTGAGGTTGATTACCATTTTGTGCACAAATAGGTGTTGTCCAAGAAGCTCACAGTTCGGCATGTCTTTTCCTTTTATCAGATTACCAACATTTTTACTAAGCCACTGTCCTCAGCTCGGTTCTCTTATCTTTGTGACAAGCTCATGGTTTTCCCCTTATCCACCATTAGCTTGAAGGGAGATATTAGGACTACACTAGTACCAGCACCAGAGCAACTACTCGAGAGGCAGTTACAGCAATTAAGGGAGCTGGTGACTTAACACCTAGTTGGTTAGAAGTGGTAGTTAGGCCATACAAGTGTATATAAAAGTCTGATATATAAAGAAAGATATATTGAATAGAATCATGAAACAGAATACAACTTCTTCAGCATTTGTTCTCTCCTCTCTTTCTTCTTATTTTCTTCTTCTTTGATAATTCCCCAGCCTTCGTTCTAGAGTTTGCCGAGATTACACAACTGGTTTTTCTGGTTTCATGTTGGATTGGCTTTGTTGAGGTTTTGGTTGGTTTAATATGTTTGAGAGTATCACAAACAGCAAGAATTTTAGTACTATTTTTGTTGTTATCATGTTGGGATGGTTCAATGTGTTTGAGAGTAGAACAGCTAGTGCTGCTTCTCATTAAGAAATAATCATCTTGCCTACTGGGACTTTAGCTTTTAGGGTGAAGATGATCAACTCTTTTTGTTTAGCATGTGATTTGTAAAAACAAGCTTGGTGGATGGAGGAGTGGATCCATTTTTAGGGGTAATAATGAGTTTTGATTATGAGGATGCTAATGCTTAGGATTTTGTTCATAGTTTTAAGTTATGGTAGGGAAGATAAGTTAGCTACCGGGTTGTAGTTTGGTAGGCTTTTCACCTACTAGGATTTTAGGATTTTTTCTCCTCACGATTGATTGTTATTGATTGTATACTTATTTGGGCATGAAATTGCCTTCCTTTGAAGGAAAGATTATGCTGTTCTTGCTTGGGTTATGGAATCAATAAAATTTC
>JAUMHN010106018.1:0-24710 GCA_032360265.1 Heliamphora ciliata
CTTTAGTGGTGTGAACTGTAATTCAGTGTTTTATGAAAATTACAGAAATCGCTGTTGGTTTTTCATAATTGCAGATATCACTATGAGGTTTGCTAATTGCAGAAACCGCTAATACGTGTCTGTGTTCTACTAGAAGTCTTATAATTACTCCCCAGGTCCCTGTTGTAGCCCTATATATATGCGGGTAGGTTGAACTAGTTTCATAACTTGTCTTTTAAGACTAAAGCTATCCTGGTTCTGCCGGTATGAGTTCTCGGAGGATTATAGCCCATACTATATCCGGGAATCGCATAAGGGAATACAGTAGAAGATCTGATAGTTGCTTAAATTCGGATTCAAATCGTAGTTGAAGATTCAATCGGTAAAAAGGTATTCTTCTAAATTAATTTCGGATGAACGGTTATTTTAATCGTTCGTCATCAAAAGTTTTATCTAGAGCCTGTTTTGGCGATTGCCCGTCCAGTTAATTTTTTTTCGTTAATCGTTTGCAAAAATAAAGATCTTGGCAGTCTTGCCTCCAACAGATGAATGCAATGCAGTGGCCCAACCTATCATATATCTAGAACAATATCATGAATTCCATGTCGGGAATTACAGAGTAGACTTGATGGAAATTTGATCATCGAATCTATCCTCGCCTCGTTGCGAAAGGTTAACACTCGCCTTAGCTACATGCCTCAGTTGTTTTACTCAATAGCAACGGCGTGGGGGCATGCCTTCTAGTTTTGTCCATCCTTATTCCTGGCCAACCGATCCCACATTAAGGATCAGGATGCTTGTTAGGCGTCAACCCAAAGTTTAATTAAAAAGCTAGTGACGAACCCATATGCCTAACCCCCTTATTATAAACTATCTCCCAACTCATTTTCAAATTTGGCTACCAGGGACGCCTTAGATTCAAAACTATAGAAAGAATGATTTCCATATAACCCAACCCATAATGAGAGGTACGAAAGGGACTCCGATTACCCAAGATGTAATGTTGGAATGCTCAAGGTGTGCAATATGCTTCTCGTGTACAATTAATTATAGCATGTCATATAAACACGATATGGCATAGGGTATAACTTGCTAAAGCATAAAGTACAATTATACGAAGCATAGTCTTCAATTCAAGTGATATGGATCCAACCTATTGGCATGGTTTCTAATCATCAAATTGTTAATTTCATATACCAACCATTCACATAAATCGAGTAAAGTCCATATGTTTAAGTTTCATAAAGTAACATGCCACTCAAGAACTTAGCTAAATTTAAGTAAGTGTTTAACTGTCAAATTTAAACTTACAATAGTGTTTTAAGGTACATAGACATAGATTTAATTTCTGATTTTTGAACACCAATTGGATAAAAATATTTTCTACTACTTTCATATTTAACACTAAGGTCAGGTCCTAGGGAAAAATGGTCATTTATTTTATTTAAATGAAAACCATTTTGCATTTTACAGAGGAAAATGTAGAATTTGAGCCTCTGTTGGCCACGGTTTTGGGGCATCAATTCAAGGGTTATAGGTCTGATATTTGGGAAAAGTTTAGTTTAAGGTGTCCCCTATAAGTTTTTCTAGGGCAGGTTGTTTGGAAAAAAGTTAGTGATTTTGACCAATTTATAAAAATGGGTTAGTCTGCCTAAAAAGGGTATGCAGAATAGGGTTTCAACAGAGAATGCTGAAGACTTTTGGGGTATTATCCGAGGGTATTTTGGGCTGAAGTTTGCTCCGTATTTAGTTTAATATGTTAGTTATATTTTTCATGTTTATTACTTTTGGATTTGGTCATTAAAAACTCAGGTTTTTGGTCACACAAAAAGGTGTGAAGAGAGCTCTGTCAGTCACGAAAACACAATAGTGATTTTGGAGGAGGTTTTGACCTATCAAGACTTCATATTTTGGCTCAGTTTTGGTGAACAGTAAGGTAAACATGTTCTCCACAAGTTTTATGTTTTGACCCAAGTTCGGTTCTCACTCTAACTTTGGGTTTTAAGTTTGCAACTCAGAGTGGTCAAAATCTGACTCTTTGATAAAAATGGTATTTCTGGAGTTCTACTCAACGAAATCACTTCAAACTAATTTTGTATAAAAGATAACTTAAAAATATAGGTTTGGAATAAAAATCACTTTAAGATCATTTTTCTACAATTAGTTATGGTATTTTAAATTTTGTGGCAGAAAATTGGTATTCCTAGAAAATCAGGTTATTTATGATTTTGATAACTTAGCTCATGTTGGGTTAATTTTTGATGTATTTTCTTCGCATGCATGTTATATGCTCATACAAACCAAAGTTACAGAATATATTCAAGCCATAAAACTCACAAATATTCACATGCAAGCACATGCAAGGTTTAATCTTACACGAACAGTCCACAATCTACTCCTACGACGCCTTTTTGAGTTAATTTTTGTTTCTTATTCTTGGGGTTGATTATAGAGATGGATTGTGGGCTATTTTATGATAGAATATCATGAGATTTTAGAGAATTTACTTACTTGTTTTGATGCTCTTAAGGTTGAAGAAGAGTGGTACTTAAATTTGTTGCCTACTCATTGATCCTTCCTAGCTCCTTCTTCATTCTTTCTTCCTTCTTCTCTCCCCCTTCTCTCTTGGAACACTTAGGATATTTTTTGGTTGCTCTCCTTCACTCTCTTGGTCGAACCACATGAAGGAGAATGGGGTGTTTGGGTCTTAGTTTTTATAGAAAAATAGGTTAGTGGTTTTAATGATGGTTGGATGCTTTAATTTAATTTTTCTTGAATTCCATTGGGTGCATGAGAGGTGTGGTCTATTTGAGAAAAATAATTTCAGATTTGGCAACAAGGGAAGTTGGCTGGTACTGTTTGGGGCAGCACAAAAGCTGATTTTGCATTATCATGGGGTTTAATTGAGTTATGGTACCATTTTGTGCAAGAAATGCATAAAATATTAATTTTATGTATCATTTTGATTTACTAACTTACTAAAATCTCTTATCTTAATGTGTTTATAATTAATTTTGTCTTCCCATGATTTATCATAATTTTGATTACAATTAATTAAATAGGTGTAGACTTTTAATTTAAATTAAGTTAATTTGACAAGAATTGACCTTTTAACTTATTTATTGTGTAGAGACTTTAAATAATTATTTATTTACTTTTGTTCACATGTATTATTATATTATTATATATATTATTTGTATAAAAAGTATTAGGTCATAATAATGCTTAATTTGTACAACGTTTTCTCATTTTTAAGTTTAAAAAAGGCAAAAAGTAGTTTTTTGTGCACAATTCCCTAGATAGCTGGCCATGCAAGGATATTTTGTTATTTTTTTTGTTATTTTGTATTTTATTAATTAATTATATATAAATATCAGATTTTGGGTGTCCATGTGTCAAATTTTAAATTTTTAGGACTTTTTGCTATACTAGGGGCAAAATGGTCATTTTACCCTAATTATGAGAATTTTTGATTTTTAATGTTATATTTTTATATTATTTACTTAATTTAAGCTGCCCCGAGACTTTTTTGAGTATTAGAGTTTTGTCTCTGAGTATCTGATCTTTTTTTAGGATTTTCGGGTCAAACTAGGGTTTCGGGTTGAGTTAGGGTTTCCATTCTTTTACAGACCTAAGATCTTGTCAATTAACCGTCGCTAATACTAGGATTTTGGCTAGATCACTCTACGAGTAGTTACATTCTAGGTTGTTACAACTAGGGTCTGGACCGGGGTGTTACAATTTACCCCCTTAAATAAATTTTGTCGTCGAAATTTCTTGCGAAAGGTTGTGGATAGTTACTTGCATCTCTTCTCTTTGAAATTGTGTCCTTGTTTACTTGAATTGTTCTTTATTGAGGTGTGGACAAGATCGGGTTTATACGTGTATCACTCTGGGTAATGGTTGTTTAGTCTTACTAACATCTTAGACCGACAACTACACAATTTTTTTTTTTGGATCACGCCGAATATTCATTGCGCGTGAGTTGTTTGACTAGTGTTTACTTAAAAGCCTTTTTTCCGTAAGTGTATCCTTTCTCAAGACAATGCCACAAGTCTAACTAACGTATATCTTAGAGTTTGCGAATTCGGGCATTTGTATTGGCGAGCATGTAAGGTAATCTTTTGTTGAAGTTACTTGATTTACTCATCATCACATTACTCAGTGTTAGGGTTTTATGTTGTTCTCGATAAAATCCATAACTCCCAGGTCGTATGGCATAAGGGTGTTGGTATTCTCAACGTGCATGCTACTACAAACATAGTCCACTTGCGTGCGATATTTTAAGGGTGTATCGTTGCTTATGGTTTTCTCTTTAACACTTCGGGTTCCAAGGACAATGATTGCCTACGTACTAAAGATATGGAAGGATGAGATGCTTCCAGAATCAAACAATATTCTCCCTAAGGTATTCAATAGCATGGACATACCTTGTATGACTTGTGTACCCTCCCTCTCATACTCTCGCAAAGCAAAGATTTGTTCTTCCACTGGTCGACTCTCGTTGCCATTCTTGGCATTTTTCAGTCTTGCTTCGCTACCAGGGCCCTCTTGAGGCCTTTGGTTCCTATTGAGGGGTGATCTTTCTTTATCACTTTGCTGATTGACAATAGGTCTGGTAGCTTGGATAGGCTATTGGCACTCTCCCGATTGAGGTTGCAGTGGTTTTCGTTGTTGCCATTGATTTTCCCAGTCCTTTTGTACAAGCTGCGGACATTGGTACTTTTTGTGCCCAGGCTGACCGCATTCATAGCAGAGCCTTACCTTTGGAGGTTGATTCCTTGTTAGCCTTGGTTGGTTGGTAGGGTGGTACGGCTTTTTAGGAACAAATTCCCTTTTGTTCCTCAGTGGTCCTCCTTTATCATCTTCTCCAATTCTTATCGGGCAATACATCATCTTATGTTATGGCTGGTTGCACTTATAAGAAGCTCTTACTGTTGTTTGTTGTTTCTTTGTGGCCTTGATCCAAACCTCTGTTATTCGGGAAAAATTCTTCTTCTCAGGTGCTTGGTTATTTTGTACTCCTAGGTCTGATAAGTACTATGATCCTTCCTGGGGTGCCTTCCCTCGCGATTGATCTAAATTGGCTGCTAGATCTTGCAAGATTCGTGCTAGGCTCGGGACACCTATTTCCTCCTTTGTTTCATTTACTCTCATCGAGCTCTCGTGGTTCTATCTTTGTTCTGCCATCTTTAGGAAAGAGAAAAGGAGAAAGGGGGCTCATTGAGCAGTTCGATAAAGCTGGTTCTACTTTTAAGGTGAAAGCATGACACTCAATCTGGCTATTAGTATGAAAAGGTCTTATTCAATGAGATTCTATCGTTCTTTACCGTAGATTGTCAGTGCAAGGCTATTGTTCTGGGTTCCATATGAATTTCTATTATTGAATTCTGGGTTTCACTTTAATGACTAGCAGAGATCTATTCCACCTAATCAGTTCCTCTCTATTTCTATTTCGTATAGTGATAATCTCGCAGTATTGTTCTTATACAAAATCTCATACGGTTGTAAAAGCTAGGTCAAGAGCTTTTGTTGTAAGCAGGTTTGGACCGAAGATAAGAGTCTCCTTTAATTTCCCTTATGCATACTCTTAACATACTTTCGACGGTTCAGAACCAGGTGTTTAGACTGCCCAAGCGAGATGCGGGTCCTGGTTAGGTGTGGTAGAGAACTTATGTTGGTGTAAAATCTCATGGATGCACTTTTTCTTATAGCTACCGATATGTCGTGAGGTTTAACCAATAGAAAGTGAGTGATCTTAGTGAGGCGACACATTGTAACTCGAATGTCGTTGTGCTCCTGATGCGATGTTGATGATCTTGGTGGCGAAGTTCGTAGTCATATGCTTTTATTCCTATTCCAGTCTTTTGAAATGTTGTGCTGTTTCTCTTGGCTTCTGCCGTTTGTCCTTCACATGCTGGTACACGGGGTTTGAGTGTTTCTCCTAATGACTGGATCATTTTTCTCTGACTGTTGGTCATTCTAGGGCAATTGAATAGTGATAAAAGGTATGTTTGGGGCAAATATCAAGCCATGTGATCCATTAGTTAATTCTCTATTAGGCACATGATGCTCCCAATCGTTGTCAGAATTCTTCATTGAAGGTGGGGATGGCAGGATTTAGACTCTAACATTTTGGTGAAAAAGCTGACGTGATTACAGATACTCTTTTCTTATTTACATACTGAGGTTATCCTAAACTCGAGGTTGTTTCTTATTTTCCCACGTCTCTACTGTTGGTATGAATCTTTTGCTTCCTTGTCTATTGAGTTTGTGGGTCCCTTAGTGTGAAGCTGTTGTTCCTATTTGTAGGTTATTGATGGCATAATTCTACTTGTCGGGTCCTTTAAAAAGGTGTAGTTAGTTGAATAAACCCTTAACCATTCCAGCAGTCGGGGGTCTCGGTCTTTAAAATTTTGTTAAATGTGGGCGTTGACTGTATTTTAAGTCGTAATGTTGAGGAAAGATTGTCCCATGATTCGAAGAGATGTTAAGAGGTTTTTGTGCATTGTCCTAGTCTTTTGTGAAAGCGTTGAAGCCTAATAACATGATATCTTGACGATCATTGTCACTCACAGACCTACGAGTAAGGTTTTGAAGATCGACAGAAAAAACACGGGTGGAGTTTGATAAGGATGGTTAGCTCAGTCTTACTGGTTTCAGAGAAGGTGACCATAAGGCAGTGAATAGGTAAGCATTTAGCTGAGGATTTCAAATGGTATAAGCACGAGATGTAGCTAGGGTTAGAATATTTTAGGGTGGACTCCCAGATAGTTTAAAGATAGGTTGAATTAGGGCAAGGGGTCATAGTTAAAGCAATCACAGTTTAGAGATCAATTGAAGCTTAGATGCATTGGAGAAAAGAGATCAGCAATTTATGAATATTACAGAGAGGAGTTTCTCAGGTCAATCTGTGCAATATAAAACCTTGACAAAAGATACATTTAAGCAATGGGTAGCCAAACTAGATATTTGTCTTGAAGTTATGTCAGCCTAACGTACTTCAATTCAAGCATCCAAGTCAACTCCCCATGTTAGGATTTCTAGGGTATACAAAATTGTTTCAGTTGGATGTAGTATTGAAGTTAGGGGAAAACAAATGGTGGTGAAGGAACTTGGCAATATCGAATGATGTTGAGTCCTACGAATAGAGAGCTAGTTCAAGGATGATGACTTGCACTAAAGGACAATCTAATGTGAATACTAGCGATCATCTAGACATGCTCAACAATAAAAATTTCAACGATAAGGGTATTTTCTAGGATGAAATTTTCGATAGGGTTACCAACAAGACATTGGGTGGAGAAAGATTACCTACGAATGTTACTGGGTAGCATTGTTGAGGATCTATGTTATTAGAAACAAAGAATTTTAACCGGGTATAAGAGTTGATACAAGGGTTTAGGAAAATAAACTCATAAGGGTGAAGTGGCGGGGTTTTAACGGTGGTTTTCGTAAATCTTAGGCTACTCCTAGTGCTTTATCGTTTAGGGGTTAGTCAACTTGTTGGTGGTTCGATCGTTTATCAGCTATCTTAAGAGAGTGTTGAGATTTGGGGATTATTTCCATTTTTTTTGTTCTGGGATCTGGTGGAATTTAGTTTGAGATTATGAGGTAGCTTATGAAGAATTCAACAACGAGCACTTGCATTCCATTCAAATATGTAACCATTACAAAGTTTTCAAGAATTCACAAGACACACATTCATCATCCAACAAAGGAAAGATACAATGCCTAGCATGCTAAGGCCTAAACAAATAGATGCGGATAGAAGTAGCGAATAATTGAGTCACGCTCCCACGTCGCCTCGTAGATACCGTAGCAGCGCCACTACACTTTCACGTGCCAAAAGTCCTCTGGCCCCATGCGAGTCCTATTGATTTTGGCAATTGGGATCTCCTGGTACGTTTTCGGATTGTTAAAGTCAACTGTCGGGTTACGCAGGTTGATGATTCCTCTCTTGTCTTTGGGTTTTTGCGTTTGCATCCACCTTGCATCCACCCTATCCCCTAATAGCCTTTTGAATATCGGTGGTACCTTCAGACGGTGGGTGGTTTCATCACATCTCTCCAACACCCTCAGCGGACCCATGTACCTTGGAAAAGACTTGGGCTTTTTCCATTTCCACATCCTCTCAGGGAATACTCTCGTATACATTCATTCCCCAACATGATAATCTTTACGGTAATCCTGATGGCTCCAGTAGATTACTGCGTCCGTGGCTTCATCATCACCTGACTTTGGTGGCGGTGCCTCTAGCGGATCATAAAAGAAAGTGATGGCTCGCTCCTCCTTCTCGCCATCGTCGTCCTCAAGCTCCTCCTCGTCGTCTGCTTCGAAATCTACCTCGACCCCTACTACATCTGGTTCCTTGTTTTGTTCTTACTTCCTAGACCTCTTCTTCTCCCTGAGATGGCCACTCGTCCATAAACATCCATGCTAGTGAAAATACATTTATCGGGTCTTGCTCTTCAGTGGGTTCCTCCTTAGGGTCTGAGTCCTCTGGTTCCGGTGCTGCCCACGGTTCCTCGGCCGGCTTTGCGTCGAACGCCATCCTAAAGAAAGAAAGTGGACGAAATCCTAAGGTAAAGATTTTAAGTTGTTAAAATTATATGTGATAGATTAATAGTATAGACATTCTACAGAGTTTCTACACTACAGAACTCGTATTCTCCCATCTCCCAAGGCCTGAAGGTTCACTAAACCTAAGCTCTGATACCAACTGTGACGCTCCGTCCTCCGGGCACGTCGGGACATACATAAATATAGATAAGGGAAACATTCTAACCATGCATTCATAATTACATATGATAAATACTACATCATTAAATGTTTAGAACTTGTTCAAAATACTTAATGATTACAGTTATCTAGAAAATTTAACAAAAGTTACAATATGTCCCTGGAGACTGAATAAAGAGCTAACAGAGGAAATTCTACGTCTTCAAGCGGTGTTGTTGGGGTAGGCTGGCTCTTGCCCCTCATTTCGTTCCTCAAAATCATTTTCTTCAATGAACACACCTTCCTCAAAGCGTTCTTCTTCTTCACCTGCGGCACAAATGTCATGAGCTGAAGCCCAAAAGCAAATTTCCAAAACTGTCTAGCAAACTCACATCAAAATATCCTACAATACATATTGCATAATACCCAATACAATTTTAAGGGCAAAGAGATAGTTAATTTAACATTTTCAACGGGGTAAGCATATATAAAAACTATTGTGCAAGTGCATGGTGCAGATGAATGTAATGCAGTGGCCCAACCCGACATACATCCAGAAAAATATAATGAATTCCACACTGGGAATTACAGAGTAGACTTGATGGAAATTTGATCACCGAATCTATCCTCGCCTCGTTGCGAAAGATAAATTCTCGCCTTAGTTATATGCCTCAATCATTTTACTTAATGGCAACGGCATAGGGCCGGGCCTTCCAGTTTTGTCCATCCTTATTCTAGGCCAACCGATCCCACATTAAGGACCAGGATGCTCGTTAGGCGTCAAGCCAAAGTATAATTAAAAAGCTAGAGACGAACCCATGGTGCCTAATCCCCTTTTTACAAACTATCTCCCAATTCATTTTCAAACTATCTCCACAATGATTGGTACAAAAGGGACTCCAGTAACCCAAGATGTAATGTTGGAATGCTCATGGTGTGCAATATATTTCTCGTGTACAATTAATTATAGCGTGGCATATAAACACGACATGACACATGGTACAACACGCTAAAGCATAAAGTACAATTATATGAAGCATAGTCTTCAATTCAAGTGATATGGATCCAACCTTTCGGCATGGTTTTTAATCATCAAATTGTTAATTTCATAAACTAACCATTCACATAAATTGAGTAAAGTCCATATGTTCAAGTTTCATAAAGTACCATGCCACTCAAGCATTTAGCCAAATTTAAGTAAGTGTTTAATTGTCAAATTCAAAATTACAGCAAAGTTTTAAGGTACCTAGGCATGGATTTAATTTTTAATTTTTGAACACCAATTGGATAAAGATATTTACTACAACTTTCATGTTTAATACTAAGGTCATATTCTAGGGCAAAAAGGTCATTTATTTTATTTAAGTGAAAATCATTCAGCACTTTACAGAGAAAAACGCAGAATTTGGGCCTCTGTTGGCCACAGTATTGGGGCATTAATTCAAGGGATATAGGTTTGATATTTGGTGAGGTATAAGTTTAAAGTGTTTCCTACAAGTTTCATGTTTTCTACTAGGGCAAGTTATTTGGAAAATGTTAGTGATTTTGGCTAATTTATAAAAAGGGTTCAGTCAGCCTAAAAATGGTTTACAGAATAGGGTTTCAACAGAGAATGCTTAAGACCTTTGGGGTACTTGCCGAGGTTATTTTGGGCTGATATTTGTTCAGTATTTAGTTTAATATGTTAGCTACAATTTTCATGTTTACCACTTTTGAATTTGGTTATTACAAACTTAGGTTGGTGTCACAAAAAGTTGTGACAGAGAGCTCTGTCAGTCACTGAAACACAATAGTGACTTTGTAGAGGGTTCTGACCTATTAGGACTTCATATTGTTAGATCATTTGTTGTGGACAGTAAGATAAACATGTCATCTACAAGTTTTATGTTTTGACCCAAGCTCAGTTCTCACTCTAAGTTAGGGATTTAGGTCTGCAACTCAGAGTGGTCAAAATCTGACACTCTTTGGTAAAAATAGTATATCTGGAGTTCTACTCAACAAAATCACTTAAAACCAATTTTGTATGAAAGAGAACTTACAAATCTAGGTCTGGACATAAAAATTACTTTAAGATCATTTTTCTACAATTAGTTATGGTATTTTAAAGTTCATGGTAGAAAGTTAGCATGCCCAGAAAATTATGTTATTTAGGGTTTTGATAACTTAGCTCATGTTGGGTTAATTTTTGATGTGTTTTCTTTGCATGCATGTCATATGCTCATACAAACCAAAGTTGCAGAACATATTGAAGCCATAAAAATCAAAAATATTCACATGCAAGCACGTGCAAGGCTTAATCTTACACGAACAGTCTGTAATCTACTTCTACGACGCCTTTATGAGTTAATCTTTGTTTCTTATTCTTGGAGTTGATTATAGGGATAGATTGAGGAATATTTTATGCGAGAATATCAGAAGGTTTTAGAAAATTTACTTACTTATTTTGATACTCTTAAGGTTGAAGAAGAGTGGTACTTAACTTTGTTGCCTACTCCTTGATCCTTCCTAGCTCCTTCTTACTTCTTCCTTCTTCCTTCCTTCTTCTCTCCTCCTTCTCTCTTAGAACACTTAGGATATTTTCTGGTTGCTCTCCTTCACTCTCTTGGTCGAACCACATGAAGGAGAATGGGGTGTTTGGGTCTTAGTTTTTATAAAAAAATAGGTTAGTGGTTTTAATGATGGTTGGAAACTTTAATTTAATTTTTCTTGAATTCTACTGGGTGCATGAGATGTGTGGTCTATTTGAGAATAATAATTTCAGATTTGGCAACAAGGGAAGTTGGCTGGGACTATTTGGGGCAGCACAAAAGCTGATTTTGCATTATTATGAGGGTATAAATTGAGTTTTGGTACCATTTTGTGCAAAAAATATATAAAATATTAATTTTATGTATTTTTTTGGTATCTTAACCTACTAAAACCTATTGTATTAATGTGTTTATAATTAATTTAGTCTTTTCATGATTTATCATAATTCTTATTACAATTAATTAAATAGGTGTAGACTTTTAAGTTAAATTAAGTTAGTTTGACTAGAATTGAATTTTTGACTTATTTATTGTGTAGAGAATTTAAATAATTATTTGTTTACTTTTATTGACCTATATTATTATATTATAATGTATATTACTTGTATAAAAATTATTAGGTCATAATAATGCTTAATTTGTATAATCTTTTCTCATTTTAAGCTTAAAAAAGGCAAAAAATAGTTTTTTGTGCACAATTCCCTAGATAGCCAGCCATGCAAGGGTATTTTTGTTATTTTTTGTTGTTATTTTGTCTTTTATTAATTAATTATATATAAATATCTAATTTTGGGTGTCCATGTGTCAAATTTTAGATTTTTAAGACTTTTGCTGTACTTGGAGCAAAATGGTTATTTTACCCTAATTATGAGAATTTTTGATTTTTAATTTTATTTTTTATATTATTTACTTAATTTAAGTTGTCCTGAGACTTTTTTGGGTATTAGAGCTTTTCCTCTGAGTTTCTGATCTTTTTTTAAGATTTTTGGGTCAAATTAGGATTTCTGGTTGAGTTAGGGTTTCTATTCTTTTAGTGACCTAAGATCTTGTCAACTAACCATTGCTAATATTAGGGTTTAGGCTAGATTGCTCTATAGGTAGTTATAGTCTGGGTTGTTACAACTAGGGTCCGGACCAGGATGTTATACCTTCGCACTAGTGTTAACTCCAAAGTCCAACTACCAAAATCAGAATATTAGCGACGAACTCATGGTGCCCAACAATATCCATGATAAATCATTTCAAACACTGGGAATGCACCCAGTGTGTATAAATAAAATCTGTAACATCGGAGACGCACCCATGGTGTATAAACCAAATCTATAACACTAGGGACACACCTAGGGTGTACAAGAGGAATACATTCTAAAATATTTCCAAAAATGGGAATTAGGGACGTCCTAGATTTAGAACTAAGAAGGACAATTCAACATAGCCCATCCAAACAACGATTTACACAGGTGGACTCCAATATGACAGGATGCAAGTGATAATGTCCAAGATGTATAATACGGATCTCAAGTGCAGCTATCTATAGCATGGCATCAACTAGCATGACAAAATTCAATTCTCAAGATACAATTCTATAAGGACCCGGTACCTATTTATTTTGTTCTTTCATATTTTCGATAAGAGAAGAGACCGAATTAAATTTGGGCATGGGTGTTATAAAATTTTTGCTTGTTAACGGTTGAATTAATAATATGTGAAAGTGAAATTGAGATACATGGTAAAAAAATGATATTGATATGGCTATGTTAATGGATAATTCAAAATAATAAAATGTGAGCAAAGTTGGAAGTTTGAGATGAGTTTTAGGAAAATTCGTAGGATTTAGCTTCAGGGGTCATTGCTCGAGCGGTGGGGGTTCGCTCGAGCGGACTAGCGGGAGATGTTTAGAGTATTCTCGAACCTTGGAGAAAATTGGGGAGTGTATATATATTTATAGAACCCTAAACCCACGTGAGAAACACCCCCCCTTCATTTTATGTTTTCTCACATCTCCTCCTCATCTCTTGTTCCTCTAGAGAGAGAGATCCACGTTCCACATGCAAACCCTAACCCTCCATCCTTCAAGTTCAAGATTGAAGCAAGATTGAGAGCGATCAAGGATGGAAATCTAGTTTTGGAGCAAGGAGGTAGAAGATGGAGCATCAAGGTGCTAAGATCTCTCAACATTAAAACCCTAGAAGGGAGAAATTGGAGTAATTTCAAGGTTTTGAGCAAATCTAAGGTAGGATTTAGATTTTTTCATATGTTTATTATGATTTGGGTTGATACTTTACTTGCATGAGTAAAAATCTAGTTAATTTCACGTGGACTTTGAAATCATGATAGGTGTGTGTGAGTTGAGTTGGGTTTTATGAAAATGGGGTTTTTAGAGAAGTGATTTAACCATGGTTTTGAAAAATTATTGTTGAAAGGAGGGTTATTTGACTTGGAACTCAAGGTTTTGTGTTGAAATTTAAGATTTAAAGCTTAATTGTGAGTGTTTGAGAGTTTTGAGGTTAGAAACACAAAACAAGAGAAAATCTAGGTTTTTCTCGGGCACTAGCGCGCTCGAGCGGATCCCTGTTCGCTCGAGCCGTCACATGGCAGAGAGCTTGGGCGCTCGAGGGCCCTCTGTCTGCTCGAGTAGAATAACTACGCAGGGCCAACTTCTTTTGATCATATCTCCTTTATCCGGACTCCGAATTGGGTTGTTTTTGTACTAAAATTGAAGCCTCAAAAGTCTTCTTTCCAATAAGACTACTCTCACAAGAAAATTCATTTTGTAGAAAAAGTTATGATTAAAATAGTGAGGGTATGTCAAATTCTCTTAACTGTTTTTCACCTATTTTTGGCCAAATGTGTTGGAAAAAGTTATTTTCATCGTTATTGAACCTTTTTATTAAATTTCTTATTCCTTGGGCCATAGATACACCTATAAGAAATTCTATTTGGGTTGGGGATATATGTGTCGGACCGTTTGGCGAGACTTTACGAGGTAAGCAGATTTTCCACATAAAGGATGGTTTTGAAGGTTTGTGTATGGGTATTTCTGAGTTATGAAGTGACATGGTCATTATTCAAAATTCTAAGTTTTAGAAAGAAAACATGGATTTCAACTTGTATATATATATATGCAAGTGATGGGTGTATTCCATTTTCTTCATACGGCATGATTTCGTATGAGTTCATTTTTGTGTTATTGGTGCTTCATGAAATCTATGAAAGAAATGTGAAATGAGATTCATGAGAAATTATATACTAAAGTTTATGATGCATTTGAATTGAAAAGAAAAGATTGAATAGTAAAACAGGACTTGATTGGAAATGAAATGGGAAGTTTGAAATATGAAATTTGAAAAGGGGCACTATGTGAAAATATTTAGGGAGAGGAACCAGTTGTGGGTTGGACTCTCAGATTGTAAAAATGAAATTTATGAACAAATAATGAATCGTATGGATTGATGTGAATTAAATTGGGCATACACTGCTCCGCGGTGAAAGACTAGAAACTTGTGTAAGATGGGGACCTCATGCCCACGGGTAACCCCCCGTAATGTGGTGTTGTGTCGTGGTGAGTTATAGAGCTATCTATTACCCAATGATTTCGCGTAGCCTATTGGAAATTAATAGGTAGGAATTTCTATAAGCCGCACCCAACACCGGTTCATTAGATGTGATACGATTTTGTGATAAATCGGGCAATGAAAATGTGACCCAATTTTTGTGAAAAATCGGGTAATGGGATGACGATATGAATAATATGAAAGAAAAGAATGTTTTGAAAAGGGTCAATGAATGTGAGTAATGAAATAAAGAATCGATGTAAATAGGATAAACTCGTGTTCGTGGGTGTGTGCGTGCGAATAACTAACGAATTGGTGGACTTGCATTTTTACTTCGGTTACACCCATCACACCTCACAAATCAAGCATTACATTTGAGTTAATCTTTATCCTACGAGCTTCGGCTTACGTACGTATGCTAAACCATTTTAGGTATCGAGGATCAAGAGTTTTACAGGGCACAGGATACATTTTGGGAAAGGCTAGAAGGAAGATCTAGTATCTCATTTATATTTTGAGTATTTTGAGTTACGTTTGTATACGAACTTGAACGGATTACTGTAATGATATTAATGTTGTATAGGAACTCTGGAAAATGCAAAGCATTAGTTTGGAATGCGATACGTATGTTTGTCATGAGAATGCTATTTTATGGTTACCTAAAGTAGAAAATTTATAAATTCCCTTTTTAAGTCTTGAACTCAAACCTTTAGTGAATGAAATTTATTGTTAATGACCTTTGTATGCGGGACGATTTGATTGGTTCACGAGTCTTCGGGGTCGAGGCGTGACAAAATGATATCAGAGCTCTAGGTTTGAATACCTAGGAGCCGTGGGAAGTAAGGATGACCCTTATATCAGAATTGTTTGATGAGATTAGGCACCACTACATGGCATGAATTGTGTGCTTGCATGGGTTTGCAGTTGAATTGTTTTGCCCTTGATTATGTGTTTATATGAGCATGGAGGTCGAGTCTTAGGGTGATGTGGCATGCCATATGGCGTTCGATCAACTCCTTTGAGGTTCGAAAGAGAAAAGTTTTTGGCCGACGTTCTTTCTATGCAAAATCTAAATTAGTTGCCCAGATTGTCGCGCTGCTCTAAGCCTTTCCCTCAGTATGTGAATATGTGTTGATGTGATGTGACTAGAAGGTGAGCAGTGTGTAGCTTGGCTTTAGAAAGTTAAGTTGAGTTTAACCTAATTGGGTATTGTGATATCCTTGTTATAGGAGTTATGCCCATGGGGCTAGGATGGGTTGTGGTCCGGATGGTGGTATGGGTTGTGGAAGTGTGACCCGGTGGTTAGTAATCATGGTGGGTGTAAGGTCGTGAGGTGAGCATTGATTGTTTGGAGTGTGTTGTACCCATGTGAGTTGGGGTGACAGTAGTTAGTTGCCCGTTGTGTGTTGTGCTACCAGTAGTTTGACGAACAAGTATGGTATTGTGTTTGAGACCTCTTAGAGGTTGTTTGTTACGGTTGAGTATGAGGTATGGCTTTGGGCGCATTGAGGATTATGTACATCACGAGCTGTGCTATGTTTTGAGCCATGCTATGTCATGAGCCGTGTACCCCGAAATTGGGTATGGACGGGAGAATAGTGGATGGGAAACATAGTGGACGGGAGTGTAATAATCTTCGGCCTAAGGTGTGTTAGAAAGTCTGGCTTAGATAGTGTGTGGGAATGTCCCTTATCCTAAGGGGTGTTGTTGGTAGCCATAGTGGTATCTTGTGGTCTTGAAGGTCTGTTTGATGACCCTTGTGTTTTCCTCGTGGCATGGTGCTGAGTCGTGTTTCTTGATAGAAGTTGAAAGCGTATGAGGAAAGAGTATGTGGATTAAAGAAGTTGTCGACGGATCTGTTATTGAGTGATGTGCATGTACATATGATGAAATGTATATTGGTGGTAGTTGTGATGCGGTGAATGATGATTCGAGGTTGTTTAGGAAGTTTCATGGAGAAGAGTTTTGTGGCTTGGGTTGTCGTTCTCAAGATTAGGAGCCTATGTGGAATACCTGGTGTTTAGTAATAGTGTAAATGTGAGTGTGTGTGGTCTGTGGGGCTTGTGACAGATATTATTGGTATAGCAGACTCGGTCGTTTTGGGATGACGTGCTGAGGGGTGGAGATCCCTTAAGGGGATGAAGGTGGTGGTCTGTATCAGGCTTAAGGCCTAGGTCTGGTGGTGTTGTTTTACCCTTAGGGGCGAATGATAGTGTGGTGCCATTTTGTTTAGAGTTGGTAGGCGAGGTTCATTTTGTTTGAGCTGCGTATGATTGCTGTCATGCTCGGATAATGGTATGCCGGTGGTACTTGTGTGGTGACATAAGATTCGGTGTTCTCGGCTGAATGTTTTGTGTTTTTTGGTGGGTGTACCGGAGTCGTGAGTTTGAGACTGTGGCGTAGTTTTTGCCTATCTGTTTGGTTGCTACCTATCTGTTGGAAATCGACTGATGTGACGCAACCCCGCAGGAGATGTTATACAGTGATGCGAGTATATGTGGTGTTGCCTTTGGTGGTTAACCGGTGAGGGTCTTATGAACGCGTGTGATGCATCATTGGGATGTGAAGGAGCGAGTGATAGTTAATGTGCTTGGGTAGTGATCTTAGTGTGATTGCTCTTCCTTGGTGCGAGTAAAATGTTGGGATCATAAGAGTGTGGATTCGTTTGCTCATGGTTTCTTGAAGAGCTTGTTTTCTTTACCCTGTGACCCCGAGCGTATGGGTGATGTTTCTAGAGATGTGGTTTAATTTGTACGGAGTCTCGGTAGCTTTAGCTCTCGTTGAGTGAGATTCTTAAGGGAGTTCAGTGATTGAGTTGTTTATGAGGTGAGATCCTTAAGTATCAGTTCTGAGGAATTCCTACAAGAATGCAAATCCATGATTAGGTCCTTATCCTCGTGATTAGAAAATCTTATTTGGGGAATCGTGCTGGGTGCATGAGTTTTGGAAAGACCGTAGAAGGGTTCGATAGTGCAGTTGGCTTAGTACTGAGATGGTGTATTTAGAGTGCGATATGTTTGGAGGTTGTTTATGTTCGACCATAGGTTCAAAGGTGGGTATGTTGTTTGCCCATGGGAACGAAGTGTGGATTAATAAGGTTCAGCAGTGTACCGTGTGGTTTGGGTGACTTGGGGTGATAGGCGAGAAACCGTGGGTTAAGATGTCTGCAATAGATGCCTACTTGGGGAGCGAAAGTGTGGGAAGCGTCTGCAGGGTCGTGAAAGTTATTAGTAACTTTGGATAAAAGGTCTCATGATTTGATTTCCTTTGTTTGGTGCCGTGCGCTTTCTATATGAGTTGCTTAGACAGTGGGTTTATGGGTGTGATGTGGTTGTGATTTACCTAGTGGGAGTTAGGTTAGTGAAGCGTAACCTTGGAAAGTGAGGTCTTGGCGCAATGGGAATGTTGGCATTGTGTTCCCGTGTATGACTAATGATGAGTTTGTAATCCTATGGGATATGTTATACGAGGTATGAGGATTGACGATGTTCGCATGTGTGCAAATGAGATCTGAGAGTTGAGAGCTTAGCGTAGCAGATGATTTGAGTATCATGGTCGGGGTTGACAGTAGTTGTGTGACTATGGCCGATGCAGCCTTAAGGTGAGATTTACAGGAGTACATTGAGGTTGGATCATGGTTTTTGATTGACCGTTGAACAGTTGTGGTGTGTAGGTTATTTCACCTTGGTGAGGTGTAACTGTTAGGATCGTTGGTTGATTCTTGGTCTTGCTATTGTGGAAAAATGGGAGTCCTCGTAGATTAGTGTCCGTGTTGTGACCTGTGAGTTTGTGCCTTGGGAATGGGTACTACCAATATCGGGTGATTGGAGAACTTCCTCGGCGATTTTCTAAGAGGAGTTTGTTTGCCCTACCATGTGAATGTTAAGAGTGCAGGGTTGTGTTCCTTGCGAGATCGAGTTGGTAGACCAAGAATGTTTGTCTTTGTGGACAAGGAAGTTAGTGTTGACACCTAGATTCTTTTTCTTCAATGATTAATTGAGAATTGTTAGCCGTGGTGTGCAGCTTGTTCTGGGTTGTGTGGGTATGGTTACATTTCTAGTTCTTGGTAGAGTGGGAATTTTGTTGGAACCTTGCGGCTGGAATATTCACGTGGTGGGTTTGGTAGGCTCTTGTGAGTCTAGAATTGTGTTCTGTTTAGAGTTTTGGATTTCTCAAAATTCTTAATGTGCGAAGAGTGGTTCGACCGTTCATAGGGAAGGCGCGAATGTACATAATGATAGTATATGTGCAATCCCAAGAGGGGGGTGAATTGGATATAAAAAAAAAAATTCTTGTTCAAGTATTAGAAGACAAGTATATCTTTCAATTCTCTTATAAGCAAGATATTTTAGTTCACAGGTATATTTTCAAGTATATTTTTTTGCTAGAGGATTAAAGCACAAGTAGTTTTTAATTATCTTATAAATAAGATTCAAAACCTTTTGATAGAAGATTTAAGCATAAGTGTAGATGTTAATTAACCATATTTAAAACCTTTTTGTTTGAAGATTAAAGTGCAAGAGTATATTAATTTTAATTCACAATATTACAAGATTCAAAACTTTCTTGTTTGAGATTTTAGAATTCAAGTAAAAGATTTAAAACGTAAATTTAGATGAAATCACTAGATTCAAAGCTTTCTTAATTTACAAATTAAAATACAAGTATGAAATTTAATAGAGAATGAATCAAGTATAGATTTTAAGTGTTGTGATGCAAATATAAATAACAATATAATAATGAGAATGAAAAGTAAAGCGAGATAGAAATACGACACCACGATTTTTACAAGGTTCGGCGCAACGGCCTACGTCCTTGCCTCAAGCCAATCGCTATGAGGATTTTCAGTCACGCCCCAAAACCCAGGGTCACGTGAAAAATTCACCAAACACCAGTTTTATGAAAATATAGGTTTTCATACATTTAAATCCGCCTGTTGAAACCAATGGAAAACCCAGCAAAAGATATCTCTCGTAATTAAAAGACATATAGTTCCAACATGCATACAGTATATTGCCTTATGGCGTACAAAACCTGCCTTCAGGAACAGGCATACCAAAAGGAAAACTATAACAGTCTTCCGCCACCACGGGCACCACCAGAGCTACTCATGATCATCATCCACATCATCACCTGAAAAAGGTTTTGTACAGAAAAAAATCCCACCCGTGAGCCAAAGCCCAATAGAAATAGACAATAAAGCTGTAAAGCAGAAAATATGCAATCATAAATTGTGGGAGCATGCTCAACCACAAACCCAAAAGGTTTTACGTCATAAAAATCCAAGTTTCCCATAAACCTCCAAAACAATTTTCCCTTCACAACTAAGCATTTATATAATACAAAACACATTTTACAGTTGAAGGAAAACAGTAACCAAAACCTTGTTCCCTCACAGAATGAACCATCGTGGAAAAGAAGAAGAATATGATCCTATGTACCGACTCTGTCACATAGACAAAGGTAGCAACTATAGACTCCTGTCCATTACCCTTGTCCTGAACCACTTAAGGCTTGCTAGGTAATGACAAGTTCTATACACAGCACCACGACGAACCACTTAATTTACGGGCGACAACCCGAGGGAACTAAGCACCCAACCGCCTCAATTTACGGGGATTGACCCGAAGGACCTAAGTACTTACGCTGCGCACGTTTCCGGACTTACACCGAGGGCAACTCGTACCAAATACATGTCATCCCGGTACATCTAGATAATCTTCTAAAAATAGTACCGTAGCTCAACTACGAAAACATTTTCTCAAAACAATACATTAGACATGTATATAGATCCATCCATCAACAAGGAGATCAACAAAAAATTTTCAAAATATTTATCCCCTTTTTCAACAAAACGTTTCAAAACCTAAGACTCAACCCTAAAGGCGAGCTCCAAACCTCCAAAACATAAAATGTTGAGATTTCTGCCAAAAACCATCAATTTCCACCGTTTTCAAGAAAACCCTTTGAAAACCACACTACCATATATCATACAGTACTATTAGCCAAGAAAAGCGAACAACATGCTTTCTATAAAAAAAAAACAAGTCCTAAATAGAAAATATGACATTTGATGCATTTTCTACCCGGTAAAAATACATATAATTACATATAACACCCTCATAACAACAGTAGGTCTAGAATCCTACCTCGTTGGGTCGAAACCCAACGCCTAAAAAATCAGACCTCGTCGGAACGAGAATCTAATCGGATGAGCGCGAAGCTAACAGCGTAGATAGCAAAGATCCATAAGCTGATTGTCGAAAACTAGGCTTGGGCAGGTCCAATATGTAGAGAGAAGGCAGAGAGAATGGAAGAAATAAGCTTTCTCCAAACATTCCAGCCCCTGGAATACATATAGGCTCGGCAAAAAGGAAGTTCAGTCGACTGAAACTCCTCGAAAAATGTGAACCACCATAGTTCAGTCGACTGAACCCCCTGGTTCAGTTGACCGAACTCAAGAAAACTGGTTCAGTCGACCGAACATAGCAGTCCACTCAACCGATCCCTGGAGCCTTCTGGTTTTTGGTCTTGGTTTTACATTCTAAGGCCAACCAAACAAGCTTAAACAAGGTCCGAGAAAGCATAAAAGACATCTACATGCTGTTCTACAACGCCAAAACATAAACCATGCTTCAGTGATATACATAACATGAAGGAAAACACGTCAACATTTATATATATCAAAAACAAAGCGGTGCAGGGTCTCACAACTCTCCCCCCCTTAAGAAATTTTGCCCCCGAAATTCACTACAAGGTCACGAGGTAAATAGGTCTAGGTATCTAGCACGCATCCCAGAGTCAAGCTCCCAAGTTTCTTCCTCAACCCCATGATGAAGCCACTGAACTTTGACAAAAGCAATCATTCTCCCCCTCAACACTTGCTCCTTTGTATCCAGAATCCTCACAGGGCGTTCCTCATATGTGACATCGTCATCCACCTGTAGCTCGGTCTAATCTATCACATGCGAAGGATCGAGCTCGTACCTCCGAAGCATCGAAACGTGAAAGATGTTGTGCACAGATGCTAACTGAGGCGGCAAGGCTAGACGGTATGCTACCTCCCCAATCCTCTCCAGGATCTCGAAGGGTCCAATAAAACGTGGTGATAGCTTCCCGCGATGGCCAAATCTCATCAACCCTCTGCGTGGCGAGACCTTCAAAAACACGTGATCCCCCACCGCAAACTCTAACGGTCTCCTCCTCCGATCCACATAACTTTTCTGACGGTTCTGAGCTGTCACCAGACGCTGACGAATCACTGCAATTCGCTCTGTTGTCTCCCGTACGAGATCGGGCCCCAAAACAATGGTCTCATCCACCTATCCACCTCTGTCCAACAAACAGGCGACTTACACGGTCTATCATACAGAGCCTCATACAGTGCCATTCAAATACTGGACTGATAGCTGTTGGTGTATGCAAACTCTGCCAATGATAGATGATCCTCCCAAGAACCCTGAAAATCAAGCACACAGGCTCTCAGCATGTCCTCCAAAATCTGAATGGTCCTCTCAGATGGACCGTCGGTCTGAGGATAAAAAGCTATACTAAAATTTAAGCTCGTCCCCAAAGCCATCTGAAGACTCTGCCAAAAACGCGATGTAAAGCGCGGGTCTCGATCAGAAACAATAGTCACAGGTACTCCGTGTAGTCAGTCTATCTCCTGAACATACAACCTACCCAATCTGTCCACTGAATCTCTCACTCAAATGGGAAGAAAATGTGCTGACTTCGTCAGCCTATCCACTATAACCCAAACAGCATCGTGTCCCTTCGGCGAGCGTGGAAGTCCTGATACAAAATCCATAGTGACATTCTCCCACTTCCACTCAGATACAGGCAACGGTTGCAACAATCTCGCTGGCCTCTGGTGTTCCACCTTTACTTGCTGACAAGTAAAGCACCGAGACACAAATTAGATCACGTCCCTCTTCATCCCCGTCCACCAAAACTGATGGCGCAAATTATGATACATCTTCGTGCCTCCCGGATGCACTGCAAGACGTGAGTGATGAAACTCATGTAGCACCTCAGTACGGCTTAACTCTAGCACAAACAGACGCCCTATCAACCTCAAACTCTGATCTGAACCCACTGTCCATCCTGCTGTGTCCTTTCCACTAGCAATGCGGTCCCGTATCATATGAGCCTCTTGATCGGTCCGCTGAGCCTCTAACACGCGTGCAACTAATGCAAACTGTGAAGCTACAGAATATAAAGTCGCACCTTCCCCTGTCTCCTTGAGACACAGATCAAACTCCCCAACAGCTCCGAGCATGTCCCATTCCCGTATAGCCACAGAAGCTAATGATCCATGAAATCTCCTGCTGAGCACATCAGCTACGACATTTGCCTTCTCCGAGCGGTACTGCAAATCAAATTTGTAGTCTCCCAACAACTCCATCCATCGTCGTTGGCAAAGATTCAGGTTTTTCTGTGAAAATAAGTATTTCAAGCTCTTGTGATCAGAGAAAATCTCGAAATGCTCACCATATAGATAATGCCGCCATGTCTTTAAAGTGAAGACCACGGCTGCCAATTCTAGATCGTGAGTCGGGTAATTCCTCTCGTGTGTCTTCAGCTGTCGCAAGCCGTAGGCTACGACCTTACCTCCCTGCATCAACACACAGCCCAAACCGTCGAGTGATGCGTCGCAATACACTATATACCCCAGACCTCGCTCAGGAATAATCAACACTAGCGCACTGGTCAATCTCTTCTTCAGCTCCTGGAAAGCTGACTCATAGGACTCACTCCAGACGAACATAACTCCCTTCCGTGTCAGATGTGTCATAGGTGCTGCCAACCTAGAAAAGTCCTTAACGAACCGCCGATAAGAACCTGCCAAACCCAGAAAACTTTAGATCTCAAAGACGTTCTTCGGTCGCTGCCAATCCATCACAGCATCAGTCTTTGACGAGTCCACTGATACCCCATCCTTCGACACCACGTGCCCATGGAATCTCACCTCTGACATCCAAAACTCACACTTCTCGAACTTCGCATACAAGCGATGTTCTCTCAGAAGCTGCAAGACGACGTTCAGATGCTCCTCATGCATCTCCCTCATGGGCGAATAAACCAAAATATCGTCCACGAACACGACCACAAAACTGTCTAGATAGGAGTGGAAGATACGGTTCATCAGACCCATAAATGTAGCAGGGGCATTCGTCAAACCAAATGGCATGACCAGAAACTCATAGTGACCATAACGAGTCCGAAAGGCGGTCTTCGCTATGTCCTGATCCCTAATCCTTAGCTGGTGATACCCTGACCTCAAGTCAATCTTTGAAAAGCAACGGGATCCCCTCAACTGATCAAATATGTCATCGATCCTCGGCATCGGATACCTGTTCTTCACCGTTACCTGGTTCAATTTCCTATAGTCTATACATAATCTCAATGACCCATCCTTCTTCTTAACGAACAAAGCTGGTGCTCCCCACGGCGACGTACTCGGCCGTACAAACCCTTTATCCAGTAACTCCTGCAACTACACCTTGAGTTCTCGCAACTTAGCAGGTGCAAAGCGATATGATGGCATAGAGATAGGAGCCACTTCTAGAACAAGATCAATGGAGAACTCTACATCACGGCTCGGTGGTAACTCAAACAGATCGTCAGGAAAGACGTCTGGATAGTTACACACCACAGGGGTAACTCCTCTCGAACCACAATTGGGACATCCAATCTGAGAGCAGAAAAGAGAGAACTCAAGTTCCCTCGAACTTGCGTGGCACCTGGTACAGACACCAAGCCATCATCCCGATCACCCACAAAGTAGAAGTAGGCAACCTCCGACGTACAGATCGATACTCTCCGTCACTCACAATCTATATAGGCATGGTAGGTAGTCAGCCAGTCCATCCCTAGGATGACGTCAAACGTGGTCATGTCTAGAATGATAAAATCAAACTCTAAA
>JAUMHN010106124.1:0-20138 GCA_032360265.1 Heliamphora ciliata
CGCGTAAGGAAATACAGTAGAAGATCTGACTAGAGCTTCAACTCGGAATCAAGTCGTAGTTGAAGATTAGATCTATAAGGGGTATTCTTCTAAATTAACTTTGGTTGCACGGGTTTATTTTGATCGTTCTTCGTCAAAATATTTATCTGGAGCCTGTTTCGGCGTTTGCCCGTCTTGTTAATTTTTTACCAAAAATCATTTTACAAAGATAAAGATATTGCCAGTATTGCCTCTAACAAGTTGTTTGGAACAAGTTAAACGTTTTGGCCATTTTAGAAAATAGGTTCTGTCAGCCGCCAAAACTCAGCATAGCCGACTTTGGACATAGGGTTTGAAACGATTTTGGGGTATCATCCCGAGGCTTTAAGGTCTGATTTGTGGACAACAGGTAGCTCCATATGTTAGCTACAATATTCATGCATACTACTTTTGGAATCGGTCACCAAAAATAAGAGTTTTGGTCTACAGAAAAATATGTGATAGAAGTGTCCTTTAAGGGTTGAAACACAACAGAGAGTTTCAAAAGAATTTTGACCTATAAAAATTGACTCTTTTGTGCTCATTTTTTGTGGGTAAGTAGATATACATGTTATCTACAACTTTCTTGTTTTAACCAAAATTCGGATCTTAATGTAAACTAAGGTTTTCAGGTCGATGGTGTTGACTGGTCGAAAAACAACACACTAGTAAAATTGCAATATCTTAAGTTCTACTTACTCAAATGAGTTGAAACCAACTTTGAATGAAAGATAGCACAAAAATATAAATTTGTACATAAAGAACATGCTTAGATCAATTTTCTACACTAAGTTATGGTATTACAAAATTCAAAGCAGAAACATCTACATTTTAAAAAATCAAGTCTCTTACAGTTCAAGTCTCCTACTTATGTTATGGTATTCCAAAGTTCAAAGCAGAAAGATCTATATTCTCAAAAATCAAGTCTCTTAGGATCCAAGTCTCGTACTAGTATTTTAGACATTAATATCAAGGCTCCAGCACATTTATACATTATCAAACTCAAAGATAACAACACATAACAACATCTCATATCATCCATAAACATAGCAGCCCAAATCTTCAACAACGACGCCTTTTCGGTTTATTTTCGATTCTCGATTCTTGAAGTGTTTAAAGAGATGAGTTGAGGGATATTTTGAGAGATATTAGATATAAGGTTTAGAGATTTTACTTACATGTTTGAGAGATCAATGGAGGGTGGATGATGGATTAGGGCTTAACTTTAGAAAATTTTCCTTCATTCCTTCCTCTTTCTTCCTTTTTCTTCCTTTCTCTCACCTTAACACTCAAGAGTAATGAAGTCTGGTGTCTTCTCCTCTCTTGCATGAAAATATCAAGTGCAGAAGAGGGTGTTTGGCTTGGTTTATATAGGCAAGGGCTAGGGGACAAGGGGGCAACAAAAAGTACCATGGAAGACTTTTTTTTCTTCTTTTCATTAATGAGTTATGAGTTGATTTGAATTGATTCAATTTTTGAGGGCAATAAATCAGATATGGGCAAGATAAATATAGCTAGAGGTCAGTTTGGGGGACAAAAATATGATCCCCTTTCAATCAAGGGGTTTTTCTTGGTTTTCATGCCCTTATTGTGCAAGAAAATGCATTAAAAGTTAATTTGATGTATCTTTTTAGTTTTTTTCTTACTGAGGCTTATTATTTTATTATTTTTATGATAAATTTAGTATTTTCATGTATTATCATAATTTTCATAGCAATTGATTAAATAGATGTAGTCTTTTAAGTCAAATTAAGCTATTTTAGCAATATATCATTTTTTGACTTATTTTGTTGTGTATGAATTTCAATAATAATTTGTTTACTTTTATTAACCATAACATCATATTATTATGTATATTACTTGTTCAACAAAAATTAGATCACCATAATGCTTGATTTAATACATTTCTCATTATTTTAAGCTAAAAAGAAAGCAAAAAGCTACTTTTTTACGCTCTTCCCAAGGTGGCTGCCCACTAAGGGATATTTTTGTAATTTTTGATGTTATTTTGTCGTTTTCTACTTAATTGTACTTAAATTTTTTGATTTAGGGTATCCATGTGTTAAAATTTAAGTTTTTAACACTTTTTGATATATTAGGGGCAAAATGGTCATTTTGCCCTACTTATGAGATTTTTGATTTTTAATCTTATATGCCATGTTATTTACTTAATTTAGAATGTTCGGAGACTCTCCGAGTGTTAAGATTTTGTTGCCTAAGTTTTGGACCTTTTAAGGGTTTTCGAGCCGAACTTAGGGTTTTCGAGCTGAGTTAGGGTTTTGAATCTCGCCCGTACTCTATAATCTTGTGAAGTATCCGTCACTAATACTATGGTCCGAGCAGGGTCTTTACACAGGTCATTATCAACCGGATTGTTACAACTAGGGTCTGGACTGGGTCGTTACAAACTATCCACCTTAAACAAATTTCGTCTCTGAAATTTCATCCCGTACTTTATCGTATGGAAGGTTGAGGATGGTTTACTAACATTATGCCTTCTCGTTCTCCAAAATTATGTCCTTGTTTACTTGAGTCATTCTTTATTGAGGGAGTGGATAAGGTTGAGCCCATATGTTTAGCACTTAGAGTATGGTTGTCTTGTCCTACTAACATCTTAAACTGATTACTACCTAATCTTCAAGGATCATGTCATATAACCAGCTAGTCCCAAAAAGTCCGTATCTCTATCACGTTATTTGGTCTCTTCCCATTAACTATTGCTTCTACTTCTGCTGGGTCCACTTAAATTCCTTCTCTAGATATAACATGACTCAAAAACACCACCCGGTCCAACTAGAACCCACACTTACCAAATTTTGCATACAACTTGTGCTTTCTCAGGATCTACAAAGAATCTTTAAATGTTTCCTGTGTTACTCTTCACTCTAAGAATATAACCGAATGTCATTTATCAACATAATTATGAACTGGTCTAGAAAGCTTCTGAACACCCGATGCATCAGGTCCATAAACACAGCAGGCGCATTCATTAACCCAAAAGGCATCACCTCCAATTCATAGTGCTCGTTATGAGTCCTAAAGGCAGTCTTGGGTATATCTGACTCCCGCATTTTCAATTTATGATATCATGACCCTAGTCTATCTTTGAGAACACTTAGCTCCAAAACACAACTTACATCGAGTACGACTTCCATAAGTGATCATACGTCTCAAAACTAGCCCACCGTCGAAACTGATTTCGAACATTCTCCCACTTTTGTTTGGAAAGGCTGTCACTCTACCAAAAACTAGCTCATTGCTACATTCAAACGTACATCGAAGACTACCTCCCGATCGACCAACGACTACTAACTCAAAATCACATCACCACCTTGTGTTGGACTACTCCAGCCTTACGACCATCAAGACTGATACCACCACTTGAACCTAATGAGTTACTAGGGCTAAACATACCGCATAAACTAAACGCTCCCTAGGTAAATGCTTACCCACATGAACCCAATTACAGCCTCGTCACATATGTCCTTCACATACGTACCATCCACCCTACACTCCTTTAACTGAATAGTATTAACTCCTGATTCTAAAGTCCCTTATCATCATCACTCAATCCCTTCACACATTCACTGTTATACAATCGAATTAAGAACCACTTTCGTACTTTAATTTTTCATCTTACCCATATTCTACCAAGACACTCGATTCACTCAAGGCCAATTACAAAAACAATACCCATGAATTCGTATAATCTTACTTACGCTTTTACTCTTCTCATCCAAACACTTATTCCTCCTATGCACTCACACTGAGCTGCTACGCAACGCCACCAGAAATAATAGAATAATATCACCCTTCAACTTCTCATACCTAGAGTTCACACATTCCCATGAGAAAATTCCTTCTCTATATAAGCAAAATTTACGCACTAATCTAAATAAACTTGCCTAACAGGTAACATCATAGAAGGTTTTCGAAAGCAACTTCCTTGCGACTTACACCGATACCACAACGGAAGCCGACTACCAATTCCATAAGAGTGACACAGTTTAGACGCCAAACGAATACAAATCGATACTTAAGAACCTACCACGTGAACAACTCAGTCTGTCTAAAATGCGCACTCCACCCCTCAAACAATCTTCAGCTTCAATGGAACTCACTGTTCCCACAAACTCCTTGGCACCCAAATCCTTGAATTATTTAACTAAAGGGTTACCGGTCTTTGAGGTGGTCTCGATAATCCTGATGACGAAGTCTGTAGTCATATGCTTCTATTTTCTCTCTAGTCTTTCCAAAGGTTGCTCTATTCCTCTTGGCCTCTACTGTTTGTTCCTGACGTGCTAGTATGTTGGGTTTGAATGTCCTTTCCAAGTACTGGATCGTTTTCTCAGGCAGTTGATCATTCTTGGGTAAAACGAACATGATAAAAGATATGATTGTGGTAAAAACCTAGTCGTGTGACCCATTGTGACTTGGTGGTTAATTCTTCATCAGGCTTCAAACGTTCATTGTTGTGATCATGATTCTTCGTTCTTTGATAGTGATGGCAAAAATCCAGACTCTAACATTTTAGTGGGAAGGCCGGCGTGAATATCGATGTATATAGGCGTACCTCCTTTGCTAGCGTACTAAGGTTATCGTGAGTTCGAGATTATTTCTCAATTTGTTTTTCACTTTCTTACTACCGGTATGAGTCTTTTGCTTCCTGATTTATCAAAATAGGTGGGTCAGCTATGAACTAGTCTTGAGGAAGTTTAAATTTTCCATATGGTGGTGTCACGAATCATTTGGTGTGAAGCTGTCATTTTTAATTTTAGATTGCTGATGACATAGTCTCATTTGTCAAGACCTTTGAAAAGATATAGTTAGTTGAATAAGCTCTTACTTAACCATACATAAACGGGAGTCTTGATCTCCAAAACTTTGCTAAACGCAGACGTTGATAGATATTCTAAGCCATGACACCAAGAAGAAATCTGCTTCACTCTTGAAGAAGTGTTAGGAGGTTTTTGTGCATCATCTCAGTTTCTTGTGAAAGTGCTATGGCCTAATGACGTAATATTCTGACAATCGTTGTTACTCATAGATCTATGCGACAAGGTTTTGAAGGTCGATAATCAAAAACATGCGCGGGGTTAGAACATTTTAGGGTGGAACCTAGGTGGTTCAAAGACAAGTTGGATGAGGTTAAATGGTCGTGGTTAAGGCAATTACCGTTGACACAAATTGAGTGGTCAGTTGAGGTTCAAATATAGGAGAAACAAGAGGACGACAGTGAAAAATACTTTAAACAAGTGTCCCCAGAACTAATCCAGTACAATTAGATTATGATAGAAGAAATGTTTAAGTAAAAGGGGCAATCAAACTAGATATTTACCCTGAAGTTACATCGGCCAAACATACTTCAATTCAAGTATCCAAGTCTATTTTCTTAGTAAAGATTTCAAGAGTGTACGAAGAATTCACAAAATCACTGCAATAGATTGTGGTTTCAGGATCGAGAGAAATAAACGATGGTAGAAAATTTTATCAATGTCGAATGTTTAGAACGGGCACTTAACAAAGAATTGATATCTAGTTCTACAAAAGAAGAGTTAGTTCAAGGATGATGATTTGAATCGGAGGAGAATCAAATGTGAATACCGATCATTATCGAGGCATAAAAACTTGAGGATAAGGATACTTTCTAGGATTGAATTTCTAATAGGGTTATCAACAAGACTTGGGTGCATAAGAGTTACCGACGAACGACACTTGACGGTATCATTGAGGACCGACGATATAAGAAGGAAGGACATGCAAAAGAACTTCAAAAAGTTAACACCATGGCTTGGGGTAAATGAGAAAAGCACTTATAAGGATAAAGTCACAGGGTTCTAGCAGTGTCCCTTGAGGTGATATCTAAAACTTCTCCTAGTGCGTACTCTTATCTACCCCCCTTAAAATAAGACAACTCATTATATGAATCTCCGATCTTTGATCTCGATGCCCTTACTCGTCTTTTGCATGTAAATTCCTTGCTGTTCCCGAACTCAGTGTCGTCCTGACGCGACTTGCTATAGGACTTAGATGCATCATATTTTTAGTTCTTATAATGTATAGATGGTAATAATAACTAATACAATGCATCCTATAGAGCTTTAACGTGCCAGAATGCATGGTTTCTCATAACCCAAGGCCTAAAGGTTCACTAAACCTAGGCTCTGATACCAACTGCGACGCCCCGTCCTCCAGGCACGTCGGGGCATACATAAATATAAATAAAGAGATATTCTAGCCATTCATTCATATTTACATACATTAGTTATTATATCATAAAAGAGTTTTGAATTGTTTAAAAGTACATAACTATTACAGTTTTACCAAAAAATTTTAAAAATTACACTAAGCACGGGAGAGTTGAATATAAGAACAAAAATAGAGGTCTTGACTCCTCAGAATGCATCAATGGGATCCACGTGCTCTTGAAACTCATCCTATTCTTCAAACTCTTCTTCTCCCTCTAAGATATCTTCCTCCAAGAACTCCTTTCCACCTGCGGCACGAATGCCATGAGCCAAAGCCCAGAACTAAAACACTATATCCTTCTAAATAATCTAACGACATAAAATTCACCACAACGCATACCATATAACACCTAGTACGGATTAAAGTTAAGAAGACGGACAAATTTATGACAAGATGGCAGATAAGTCAATAAACATGCGTATATGAGATGCCGTATATGTAATGCAGATGGATGCGATGTAACCAATTTTATTTTCTAATTCAATTTAACTTAAGTTATTCTAAGTTCTCCCAAACTGAGGTGAACTATCTTAAACCCCAAGATCCCAACCACGCTGACTAAGCCTATTGACTGATAAAGAGCATTCCTTAAGCCATGGAATGACTACGTATTGAAGTAAGTGTCAAGCTGGGTCATCACTGACGGGAAGGGCGTGAACAAGCCAACACTCAGGCTCTCGACACTCAAGTTAAGGTCAAATGTGGGATCGCGAAATTTAACTCCTATTATTACGCCATCCAAACCGCCTTCACCAAATATAAAGATCACAATAATGTGCATTTAGCACTTGGGGTAAAACCTTCCAAAACAAATCAGGGCATATAGCCAATATCACAATATTCCCAAATATCCAAATTTTTAAGAATTCTAATTCCATCAATCGAAGTATCAGGCCTAAGGTTCAATTTCATTCTTTCAAATAAATAAATTCGGTGAACCCCGTAAATCCAACCCAATGATGACGTGATATGACATGTGTAGATGCTATTTACAATTTACAGGTATAAATTGATCATGGCTTAGGCTAAGATGGCATATATATACTTTGCATGAAATTGTATAACTATGAGCATAGAGTGCAAGCATATGAAGTATGAGTTCTAATCATCGTACATTTAATTCAAAACACTAATAAACTAATTTAAATTAATCATCATATAAAACTCGGGTCTCATAGAAAAGGGTACGTAAATCACACTTAGCAACTTTTAAGGCCAAAATCGAGTATTAAATTAAAAGGGTCGACAAGGTTTTGGGGCATCTAGATTTGGAATCAAGTTATGATTTTTAAACACCATTTAGATAAAAATATTTTTTATGACTCTCAAGTTTAACACTAAGGTCAAAACCTAAGGCAAAAGGGTGAACAAAACATCATAAGTAAAAATGGTCCTGCACTTTTCTCAAGATTTTACCAAAAATATGCTTCTATTGGTCTCGGTTTTGGGGTACCAAATCAAGTCCAAATAATTCCATTTTTATTATATTCTAGCTCAATATGTCCTCGAAAAGTTTCATGTTTAGTGCTAAGGGTAGTTGTGCGAAACAAGTAAGACTTTTTCTCCATTTTAGAAAATAGGTTCTGTCAGCAGCCAAAACTCAGCAGAGCCGATTTTGGACAGAGGGTTTGAAACTGTTTTGGGGTATAATCCCAAAGCTTTAAGGTATGATTTGTGGACAGTAAGTAGTTCCATATGTTAGCTACAATGTTCATGTAGACCACGTTTGAAATAGGTCACCAAAAATAGGGGTTTTGGGCAACACAAAAATATGTGACAGAAGTGTCTTTTAAGGGCTAAAACACAATAGAGAGTTTCAAAGGGGTTTTGGCTTATCAATACTGAATATTTTGTGCTCATATCTAGTGGGTTGGCATATATACATGTTAGCTACAACTTTCATGTTTTGACCAATGTTCGGATCTCAATGTAAACTAAGGTTTGTAGGTCGGTGGTGTTGACTGGTCAGAAAACGACACACTTTGGTAAAATTACAATATCTCGAGTTCTACTTACTCAAATGAGTTGAAACCAACTTTGGATGAAAGTTAACACAAAAATATAAATATTTACATAAAGAACATGCTTAGGTCAATTTTTTACATTGAGTTATGGCATTCCAAAGTTCAGAGCAGAAACATTTATGTTTTCAAAAATCAAGCCTCTTAGGGTCCAAGTCTCCTACTTATGTTATGTCAAGTTTTTATTCTATTTCTTTGTATGCTTGTATTTTAGATATTAATATCAAGACTCCAACACATTTATAGGTCATCAAACTCAAAGATAACAACACATAACAACATCTTATTTCATCCATAAACATAACAGCCCCAAATCTTCAACTACGATACCTTTTTGATTTATTTTTGATTCTCGATTCATGGAGTGTTTAAAGAGATGAGTTGAGGGATATTTTGAGGGATATTAGACATAAGGTTTAGATATTTTACTTACTTATTTGAGAGATCAAAAGAGGGTGGATGATGGATTAGGACTTAACTATAGAAAATTTCTCTTGATTCCTTCATTTTTCTTCCCTTTTCTTCTTTTTTCTCACCTTAACACTCAAGAGCAATGAAGTCTGATTTCTCCTCCTCTCTTTCACGAAAATATCAAGTCGAGAAGAGAGTGTTTGGTTTGGTTTATATAGGCAAGGGCTAAAGGACAAGGGGGGAACAAAAAGTACCATGGAAGACTTTTTTTTCTTCTTTTTCATTAATGAGTTATACGTTGATTTGAATTGATTCAACTTTTGAGAGCTATAAATTAGATATGAGGAAGATAAATATAGCTAGAGGTCAGTTTGGGGAACAAAAATATGATCCCCCATCAATCAAGGGACTTTTCTTGGTTTTTGTGCCCTTATTATGTAAGAAAATGCATTAAAAGTTAATTCGATGTATCTTTTTTGTGTCTTTTCCTACTGATGCCTATTATTTTAGTATGTTTATGATAAATTTAGTATTCTCATATATTATTATAATTTTCATTGCAATTGATTAAATAGATATAGTCTTTTAAGTCAAATTAAGCTATTTTAGCAATATATAATTTTTTGACTTATTTTGTTGTGTATGAACTTAATAATGATTTGTTTTTTTTTGTTAACCTATAACATCATATTATTATGAATATTACTTGTTCAATAAGTATTGGATCACCATAATTCTTGATTTAATATATTTCTCATTATTTTAAGCTAAAAAGAAAGCAAAAAGCTACTTTTTGGCACTCTTTCCAAGGTGGTTGGCCACTAAGGGGTATGTTTATCATTTTTTATATTATTTTATCCTTTGGTACTTAATTGTACTTAAATTCTTGATTTAGGGTGTCCATGTATCAAAATTTAAATTTTTAAGACTTTTTACAGTATTATGGGGCAAAACGGTCATTTTACCCTACTTATGAGGATTTTTGATTTTTAATCTTATATTTCGTGTTATTTACTTAATTTAGAATGTTGAAAGACTCTCCGAGTATTAAGATTTTATTGCCTGAGTTTTGGACCTTTTTAGGATTTTCGGGCCGAACTTTGAATTTTCGAGTTGAGTTAGAGTTTTGAATCTCGTCCGTGCTCTATAGCTTTGTAAACTATCCGTCACTAATACTAGGGTCCAAAAAGGGTCTTTCCACAGGTCATTATCAATCGGGTTATTACAACTAGGCCAGGTCATTACAACAAATGCATAGCAAAATGAAGTCCAACAGACTGCTGGTACTTTAAACCAAGGAAATTCATATTTACCTAAGGATTAGAGGTATGCTCATGGTCATCCAAAAGACTTAATCATTGGTGACCTATCTCAAAGTATCAAAACTAGATCCTCTCTACATAATATTTGTGGTAATTTAGCATTTCATGCCATGACTGAACCAAAATATTTTGAGAAAGTTGAAAACGATAATTTTTAGATATTGGCTATGCAAGAAGAGCTAAATCAATTTAAAAGAAACAAAGTTTGGACTTTAGTCCCTAGACCTAAGGAACACTCCATCAGTGGTACAAAATGGATTTTTGAAAATAAATTGGATGAGAATTGAGTAGTTCTTAGGAACAAAACTCGATTGGTAGTACTAGGTTACAATCAAGAAGAATGCATTGATTTTGATGAAACTTTTTCTCCTGTAGTTAGACTTGAATCATTAGGATATTGCTTCCTTTTGCATACTTTAAAATTTTTAAATTTTATCAAATGGATGTCAAAAGTGTCTTTCTAAATGGTTTTATTTCTGAGAAAGTTTTTGTGAAACAATCTCTTAGTTTTGAAAATCCAAATTTTTTAAATCATGATTACAAACTCACCAAGGCTCTCTATGGTTTGAAACAAGAACCGAGAGCTTGGTATGAAAGGTTTAGCAAAATCTTGATTGAAAATAAGTTTTCAAGAGAAAAAATTGATTCAACTATTTTTACAAGTCTCAAGGGAAAGAGGAAAGACATGCTTGTTGTCCAAATGTATGTAGATGATATTATCTTTTGCACAACTAATGAATCTCTTTGCAAGGACTTTGCTAAGTGCATACGGGGAGAATTTGAAATGAGCATGATGAGTGGGCTAAATTACTTCATTGGACTTCAAATCAAACAATCTCATGAAAGAATCTTCATAAATCAGTCCAAGTACACAAGAGATTTGTTAAAGACGTTTGATATTCAAAATGAAAAACCAATAGGAACTCTAATGTGCCCTTCAATAAAGCTTGACAAGGATGAAAATGGTAAAGCAGTAGAGGAAAAGAGATATAAAGGTATGATTGGCTCCTTAATTTACTTAACTTCTAGTAGGCCTGACATCATATTTAATGTATGTATGTGTGCTATATTTCAAGTTAATCCTAAAGAATCACATGTGGCTGCTATTAAGCGCATCTTTAGATATCTCTTAGGTACACAAAACCTAGAATTATTCTATCCTAAAGAAATAGCCTTTGAGCCATTTGGCTATTCTAATGCAAACTTTACTGGTTGTAAAATTGATAGGAAGAGTATAAGTGGAACATGTCAATTTCTTGGACACTCTCTCATATCATGGTTTAGTAAGAAACATAACTCAGTATCCTTATCTACAGCTAAAGCTGAGTACATTATAGCTGGTAGCTATTATGCACATGTTTTGTGGATGAAACAATAACTAGAAGACTATGGTGTATGTTTAGATCATATTCCCATTAAATGTGATAACACTAGTGCCATTAACGTATCTAAGAACCCTATACAATACTCTATAACAAAGCATATTGAGATAAGACATCATTTTATTAGAGATCATGTTCAAAAGGGTAACATAGAACTTGAATTTGTAGGAATAGACCACCAACTTGCTGATATATTCACTAAACCTTTAAATGAAGAAAGATTTTGTTATATCAGAAGAGAACTTGGTATGCCATGTGCTCCAAATTAATGCTTAAATCCCACACTAACCATGCCTGTTAAATATTTATAAAATGCTTTTCATGCTCTATTTTGATGTGTGAAAAGTGTCGACTCAATGATAAAAAGGGTTGACATATGATACAAATGTTATATAGTATCGACACATTTTGGGAAAAGTATCAACTCTAGCTATAGAGTGTTGACACGATTCGTATTCTTGCTCTGGGTAAAATTTGTGTCGACTCGCCTATGAGGAGTGTCGACTCAATGAACCGAAAGTTTCGACACCATGATAAAAAGTGTCGACACAATTTCTATTTTTAAACACCCATGTGTTGCGAGAAAAGTGTCGACTCCAATGCTATTAGTGTCAACACAATTCATAGAGTTTATATATATGCGATTTTGTCCTCTTTTTCACTCAAACTCTTAAGTTTCCAAAACATAACCGTTCGTCTCCTTCCTTCTCTCTGTCCCTTTGAGAACCCTAGTGTCGACTCCACTCCCTCTCTTCGTCTCTCTTTCTCTCTCTCATTCTCACCACCGATGCCCCCAAGGACCATGGAGAAAGGAAGCAAGTGACCTGTCGGCGAACTGTCAAGCCTTAGGGCGGTGAAGAAGAAGAAATCGAAGATGACTACTGTGACGATGCCAACCGCTTACATGGGAATGGTGTAGACACCCCAATCTGATAAAGCCAAAACTTAGGCACCCGTCTCGAATGCGCTCTAATGACTAAAAAATGAAAATCAAGCTCCCAAGCAAGCAAGACCACAAATTCGGTTCAAACCCCAAGAAAAACACACAAAAAAATACTCAGGCCGGGACATTTATATCACGGTCGCCACCTTTTTACAAACCTTAAACCAGGTCATGACTTCTTTTGTCATGACCGTATCCTTTTGAACCTAACCATGACTTTTGAAAGTTGCGACTGTCATTTTCATCACCATAAAGGTAGCAACCATCATTGTGTAAAAGAAAAAAGGTTGTGACCGTCACTTTTACCCCTTTTGGATAGGTGACAGCATTCTAGAGGGGGTTTGTGTTGCCCATTTTTCCTATAAATAGGCGTCGTTTTTCATAGAACCAAAGAGAAGAAGAACATGGAGGTCTAAACTCTGCCTAAATACACCCCCACATGATATTTTTCCTATCCATTCCATAATCCCCGAGCCTTGTTCGTGATCATGCTTGCGTTGAAGGAGTTCGTAGAGCTCATATTAACTTGGAGATAACATATTCTCACCCCTGAGGGTGATTTGAGATGGATATTCACACGAGGTAACGTTAAGAACCCACGATTCTTCCATAAATCCTCATTTTCTTTCTCTGAGGGTGTCGTGGATAAGGTTTCCATCGTTTTTATTATTTACTCATCATTTATTTTGATCTAAGCATTGTTTTTCAAGTTTTCATTATAAACAGTGTATTCGTAACTCTCTATTTTGTATATTAATGTCGTTTTTATTTCATTTCGATGTTCACAAGTACACTAAGTACGTCCAAAGCTTTCTGAGGTTCTGGAACATAACGGTCGCGACCTTCTAATGTTACGGTTGTGTGTTTCTCTAATCCTACAGTTACGGCCGTGTGGTGTTTGCACGTGGCCTACACATTTTCGCCTTCCTTTCTCATGGCCGCAATATCTCGTTGTCACGGCAGTGACATTGATTTCAAGGATTAAAATATGAAAACTCATTTCAAAACTCTTTGATTTTCATTTATTTCAAGGTTTTCTCCCCTTTTCTCATTCTATTTTGCTTTATCCTTTTGCTGTACCATAGTTCATTTTCTTGTTGGGTAATGAATGGTAGATCTGGCCTAGATCAAATGGGTTGTGGTCTCCGTTCTATACACTTCCATTCCTATATGTTCTAATGTCATAAAAATGTAGCGGCCGCAACCTTTCAATGTCACAGCCGTGTGTTGGGTATAAATCACATAAATGGCTGCCATTACTCCCTAACGGCTGCTGCATTCATTTCCATATTTGTCACGGTCGCTATATCCTCTTGCTACGGCCGTGAGATTTTATGAGGTTAATGACATGAAAAATGTGTTTATATACTTTGTTATCCATTTTTAACATTTTGTGTATTTTGTTTAGAGTTACCACATCTATATAGGATGAAGAATGGTGGATCTAACCTAGAATAAATGTGTTATGGTCTCTGCCTTGTATATCCTACTCATTTGAGTCTGTTTTAGGCCTTGTACAATGATTATACCCTTCCTAGACCCTTAAAAACCTTGGCCCCAACTTTTAGTTGTCAGGACCGTGAGCTTTGTTCATTTCGTTTCTCGCAGTAACCCTATATTAGTCATGGCCACATGTTTGCTGACTTACTGTGGCACGACCGCAACATTAGTTGCTGCGGCCGTGAGTTTTATGTATGTCTAGTAGCTTAAAATAGTGTTTAAATTTTTTCAATTTATTCTATATAGCTTGTTTGCAGCATGTTAGGGACAAAAATATTGTTGTGTGACCCTTAGACTGTTATTTGTTCATTTTATTGCTTGCATGGATGTTTTTTTCACTTTATTTTGCTCAAACAATATGTGTAGCATATCTAAAAATAATGACCAAGTTGCATGACCCTAAGAATCGTAGTTAAGATTTCGTTTCTTTGCTTGCAACTCATGAACCATACATCATGCATAATCAAATCAAGCATTCAAAAAATGATTTTTCATAACATAATAATCATAAGGTATCCATGATAATCGAAAGTATAAACCAAAGGGCACGAAGGCCCAACCCATCATAAGTAAAGTAATGTGTGTATGAATGTTGTGGCACGCGGGCCAAAAGAAGAACCGAAGGCACACCGGCCTCATCCATAGTGACTGTGCGATGTGTTTAAGTAGTGTGTATCAATGTGCGTCAAAGTAGAGTATCATAATAATGAATCAAAGTAGTATGTCAGTGTGATCATAATAGAATATCAGAATGAATCAAATAGGCACGCAGGCCCAAGAAAGAATAGGCACTCAGGCCTCCGTAAACAGTACAAAAGAAAGGAAATAAGGTCGTCAACAGTGTGGCAGATTAGAAAGGTCACTCCCACTAGGTCCTCTTCCTCCAGATCATGTTGCCATCTTGAGATGACTCCCTAGACGACGACCCCATCGACCACGTCTCCTCCTCTATGCCAATGTCAATCTACATAGCACTAGAAGCCCCGGCTCTAAAGAAGTAGCGATAATAGAAGTAACAGCAGTAGAAGTATAAGTTCATACTGGAGGTACGACTGGAGAAGTAAGTGCCGTACGGCCGCCATGAGTCCTCGGCCCTTCGCCTCGACCACGCGGAAAGAAGGAAAGGATCACATCAGATGATAGCAGTTATGTGGGAACAGAAAGGAAAAATACAAAAATGTTGATATGAGGAAGGTGAGACAGAGTACCGTAGTAGGGCCACCTCGGGGAGCAGGAGGCTCCACACCATAAGCTCGGAAGGCAACATCTCAGCGGCAAACCAAGAACCTCAGCCCAAAAATGAGACAAAGGCACTAGTCACACCACTCCCAGGGGATCTGTCAAAGAAAAGGGTTATATCAGTATAGGCAGATATCAGAATCAGTATGGTTAGATGTGAGGTTCAGTACAGTCAGGCATGAAAGGCAGTACAAGAAAATAAAAGAGTAGTATGGAGGCGAAAGAAGGGAAGAGAGATGTACTTGCTTTATGCTGAGAGGGAGATGTATCTCCTAGGCAGCCGGCTCAGGAATATGGATCTGGTGGAGGTCCCCGTCCATGTATGTGTCCACTATCCATGGCAGCTCAGGGTGAATGGGATCTAGGGCATTGGAAAGAGGACCCTACACGGTAGTGCGATCACCCATAGCAGGCATGAGCCTCTCTCGGGCAAAGACTATGTAGTCACGATCCTTACCCTCGATCAACATAGCAACATCAATGCCTGCAATGGAGCGGGAAATCTCAGCCGTGCGGAGGGTGTCGGTCTGATGCATCCTGACTGGAAGCGTCCTCGGGATACGAAAGTGATCATACCCAAAAGACTGTCGAACAACGCGTTCACCAAGGTACCACTCTCTACAGAATGGCCCCTCAAGAAAGACACGAGTCTAGGTAACCTCACGGCTCTGCTTCAAATTGACACAAGCTCATTCCTCCATGCTGACCCATATATCCCAGCAGACCTGAAGATTAAAGAAATATGTCAGTAAGGAGTATACATGGAAAGGATGAAAAGAAAGAATGAACAGAAGCAGTAATGGCATACCCAGTTGGGAGTAAGGGTCTCTAGAAAGTGACTACCATCATCAATGTCTTTCCCACCAAACTTTGAACCACCATAGCGCCGGGCCCATCGAGCTGCCTGGAGGATCACCAATGGGTCATCATGGGAGTTCACTGGTTGGCGCATGCTTAGGAACTCATAAGCCCAAAGCTGAAGAAAATCAAGAAAGGCATCAGTACAGTTGAATCAGATATCCAGGTATGAAATTGAAAAAGGAGAATAGAAGCAGAGAAAGCAGTTATACTTCCTAGATGCGCCAGTACCCACCCACACTCCTTTCATCAGTCTGGGTGGTCGCACTCATGTATCTAAAGAGAGTGACTAGTGCAGCTCCTCCGAAGTCATAAGAGCTGATCTGATCTAGCACCAGCATCGCAACAAGGTAATGCAAGTGCACCTTGTTCTCTAAGTTTGGGGATAAGGCTATCTTGAACATGTAGAGAAGGAATGCAGACGCTACCCACTCGAAGTGGTCAGCCTCCGTACAGATAAAGTGGCAAAATGTCTTCTTCAACCACGCGTAGTGAATGCTTCCCTTGTCGATAGACAGGGGCATGTGATCGATATGGTGTGTAAGAGCTGCAGGGCACTCGCAGATGTCTGGATCGTAAGGAATCGGGTCGTCGCCCACCCGAACCCCTATAATGAGAGAGAAATCAAGAGGAGTAAGGGTCACCTCGATGGTCGGCAGATGGAAGGTGTTGGTGGTGTCCCACCATCTCTCGGACAAGGCAATGAGGGTGAATCTAACATTGTTGGTGCCCGACAACGTCCCGATGAACCCTCCAAAATTGGCTCCGTCTACAATCTCCTGGCAACGGGGAGGCAAGGCGGTATACCACTGGAGAACGTCAGAAGAACTATCGAATCCTCATATACGCAATCTCACCTAAAATGAAAACAATACAAATCAGTAAACAATGAAGACAATACAAATAGATCAAGTAACAAAAACAATAATAGGAGCAATAACGGAATCAACATTAAATGGGAATGATAATAGAAACATCAATGAAATATGCGAGAAGATAGCTGAAACAAACTGACGGTAATCAAAACAACGCAAAAGCAAGTCTCAAAACCAACCTGCGCAACCCGAACCCTGTCCCATTTTCAAAACAATAAGGAGAGTTTTCTAACTTCTAATCAAATCCAAAAAAAATGTTTTTCATCCCCAAAAGACGAGACTTAGGATAATTCAGGTTTTAGTGACACAATCTAACTTTAAATCAAATTTGTTTCCCTTAAAACTCGAAACCTTGCCCCAGTACAAAACCAATGGCAAACCCAATTCATTTCAAAAATTGGTATCCGACCTCAAAATTCAACGGGAACCCGACTCCATTCCCAAAACACAACCCTCGGTCAATCTCGTCACCAACTCAATCCAAATCAATCAACAAAGTGTTGCAAAATGTGATCTTAGAACTCAATCCCAGCTTAGCTTTCCCCGACACGAAACTCAAACGAACTGATTAGATTCAAATTCAAATGTTCTAGATCAAATACAATGATTAATCTTTTCTTTCTTTTAACCTAGCCCCTAACTTGTTTCAAATCCACATTCAATGTTGAAAAACCCTCAATCAAATCCATTTCAAACTCAATCTAACCCAACTTTGACTCGATTCGACTTCGTCATTAACAACTCAATCAGTTATGTTTCGTTTCAAAATCAAACTCAAATTCAAAATTCAAAACCCAAATTCAACCCATTAGTTCCATTTTTCGAATCAACCTAGTCCCTTAGTCCGTCTCAAACACGATCTAGACCCACGTTTTAACACGATGTTCCCAAGTTTTCAAAATTTAACGTCTGCTTAGATTCAACTCAATCAACCCCATTTTCAAAACTAGACCTAACTCGGAGTCAAAAATCAGGTTAAACCTAATCCAAAATTTAAATCCATGCCGAAGGATACTTTCTACTAATCTAAGTTTTGTCTGAACCAAAAACCTCAAGTTTGTTCATAGGTTCATTTAAAATCTAAAAGTCCACTTTGTACCAAATTCAAAAGTCATGTTATTTCTTTTAAAGACTCATTCCATCCAAGAGCAAAGGTCCATCCAAGCCAAGTCAAGGTCTAAATCTAGTTAAGTCCAAGATTCAAACCATCTCCGATACAAATTTCAATCCCGAACTCCAAATCAATTTAATCTAAATATTTGATTCAATGATCAAACTAGATTCAATTCAAACTCAATATCTAAGTCGAAGATCAATGCAATCCAATGTCAAACAAAATGATCAAAGTGTTCAACCAATGAAATAATGGAAGAATTCAAAACTTGACTAACCTCAAGGTTCTGAGCCGAGAGATGATCGTCACGGCATCGTAGAAGGACCTCCCGCTCTGCCACCACATCGGGGATAACAAAGGGCTTCATGGCCAGCTTCCATAGCCAATGGATCACTGGGTAGTACGTCGCTAGGTCAAACAACTCCGGCATCCTGAGCAACCCTCCAACCTCTAGTAGCTCCTCGTCCACGTCGCCACCATCACCAACATCGCCACCGTCACTCACAGCCTCCTCATTGCTGCCAACAACCAGTGCCACACCACCCATGGCACCACCACCACCAGCTGCGTCACCTCCACCGGCGCTGTTGTCACCCATAAACTCGAAACCTTCAACCATTGCAGAGAAAACAAAGGAGAAGAGGGAGAGAATAAACATCTTTGAAAAATGAGAGAGTCGGGAGAGAGAATGAGAACTCGAGAGAGAGTGAGAGAGTCGTAAGAGAGAGAGAGAGAGTCAAAAGAGAGAGAAGAGAGTCGTTTGTTTGTTCATGCAAATGATAATTTTGAACCTGTCACAAAACATATGTTTTGTCATCGACCTCGGGGCCGCGAGGTCCAAAAACTTTAAACATGATGGCCGTAACAACTTAACTCATGCCCCAACATTTCTTAGCGTCGGCCACAACTTTTATCCTAGAGTTTATCACAGGCGTGAACGTAATGTTCAGGCCACCATCTCCTTAGGGCACAATAGTGCAAGCCATGTCTTCCGAAAGTAATGGTCGCCATGTTTTCTATGCTCCCACCTTTGTGGATCTTTGAACTACCCTCCTGTGGGTTTTGAACAAATAAAAGACTTTTTGGCCCCTCTCCATGTTCTAATGCGCCACAAGACTCTTCGGTCCTCGTCATGACCTAAAACTGATAAGTTTACCTCATCGGTCCTAGCACGACCTAAATCGGCCCTTAGCATCTCTAGTCCTCTTTAAGACCTTAAACTGGCTCTTTGGTCCTCGTAACGACCTAAAACTGATAAGTTTACCACATCGGTCCTCCTCGTGATCATAAACTGACTCATTGGTCCCCGCATAACCTAAAAATGCCCCTCTAAACAACCAGTCCTCCTCATGACCCTAAATTGACTTACCAGTCCTTTCACAACCTAAAACTGGTATTCATCCCATCTCTTTAGTCCTCCTCATGACCTTAAAATGACTTACTGGTCCTCGCATAACCAAAAAATTACCCCTTATCTAAGAGTCCGATCCTCATCACGACCTAAAATTGATACTTGCCTCTTCGGTCCTCATCACAACCTAAAATTGATACTTACCTCTTCGGTCCTCTTTATGACCTTAAACTAACTCGTCAATCCTCGCATGACCTAAAAATGCTCCATCATCTGATATGTTCTCCTCATGACCTTAAACTAAGTCCTTTCAGGACATAAAATTGATCACCATCTGATCAGTCCTTCTCATGACCTTAAACTAACTCATCAGTCCCTTCACGACCTAAAACTAATCACCACCTGATCGGTCCTCCTCATGACCTTAAACTGACTCATCAGTTCTTTCATGATCTAAAACCGATCACCATCTGATCAGTCCTCCTCATGATCTTAAACTGACTCATCGGTCCCTTCACGACCTAAAACTGATCACCATCTAATCGGTTCTCCTCATGATCTTAAACTGACTCATCGGTCCCTTCACGACTGATCACCATCTAATCGGTCCTCCTCATGATCTTAAACTGACTCATCGGTCCCTTCACGACCTAAAACTGATCACCATCTAATTGGTCCTCCTCATGACCTTAAACTGAATCATCGGTCCCTTCACGACCTAAAACTGATCACCACCTAATCGGTCCTCCTCATGACCTTAAACTGACCCATTAGTCCATTCACGACCTAAAACTGATCACCATCTAATTGGTCCTCCTCATGACCTTTAACTGACTCATCGGTCCCTTCACGACC
>JAUMHN010106234.1:0-13939 GCA_032360265.1 Heliamphora ciliata
TCATCTCAAATGTTTCTCATTAATATGTCAGGGATCTAGAATAAAATACATAAAAAGCATGACTTTTCAGTATACATAATGGTGTATCACCTAATGATTCTCCTGGGTGAGAATTGTGGTTCGTGATAGAAGTTTGAATAGAGGATAAAGAGGATAAAGGTTTGAGGGTTTGCTGAGATGCATTCTTTGATGTCCAGGTGAGTAAGTGAGCTTCTCTCTGGAGTCGGGTGTTTGTGTTGTGGCTCGTGGATGGGCGTCGTGTTAGCTTTGAGATGGCATTGTTAACATTAGTAGGATAATGATGTGGTATCAAAGACGACGGTCGTTTGGTGATCGTCAAAACTCGGGTGGAGTTTGTGGGTGGAACACGTGACTTCATGTGATCGATGTCAGAGTTCGACATCATGTGTTTGGACTTATGGAGATAGTCCTTGGAGTGCATGGTAAGATGCGATTGAGCCAGTTCAGGGCAGTAAGAATGAAGGGGTGGTAGTCTCTATATTCAGACGTAGAGAGTGTTTGAGATCAAGTACCACAGTAGATTGGTCTCATGTGATGCGTTTGCCGCTGGAGTGGTTTGTGTACGGTGTGAGTTGGATCTTGATCCAACATTTCATGAATGTCTCTTGGATGATAGTGATGTTAGAGGGACTAGCCGTGCGAGCAGTCTGTATGGAGATTGATTCTTCATGTCGTGTTTACCTCGTGTGATGACAAGTTTGTGATTTTCGTTTCTAGGGCATGTCTGCTGTTGTGCGGTATCGCTGGGCTTGTATCAGAGATTGTCGATGGTTGCGGGTTGGTGTTTTGGCTCGAGTTTTAGAGTTAAATTTCGGAGTCAAAATTCCTTTAAGAGGGGAGAGTTGTGAGACCCTGACCTATTTTATTGTTGGAATAATTTAAGTGCTAACAGTGTTGGAATTAACGCATGAGTTTGGTTTCAGATCTTAAAACCTGTTTCAGCATTTCCCAGCGGTCTAGTCGACTGGATGGGTGTCCCCAGTCGACTAAGGTTGGTCCAGTCAACTGAACTGGGATTCAGTCGACTAAACTATGTTGGCAAGGCTTATTTTCCAATTCCAATAGCCTCATCCAGTTGACTGGATTGGGCAACCAGTCGACTGAACCCCGTGTTTGCCGTGCCTATAAATATTTGAGGCTTGAGATATTTTGGAAAAACAAAACTTCTAAGCTAAGTTTCGATTTTTTCAGTCTTCTTTCTAGATTTTGATGGGCCCGGGGCTCGATTTTTAGAGATTTGACAGCGGATCCTTGCTAATGGTGCCGGAGGCTTCGCATTTATCCGGGCAGAATCCCGTTTCATCGAGGTTCAATTTTCAAGACGTCAAGCTTTTGGCTCACCGAGGTAGGATTCTAGACCCTACTATTATTAAAGGGTGTTTCATGCAATTATATGCGTTTTCACCAGTTGAAAATGCTTCAAATATCATGTTTATGTTTAAACCTTGTTTTTCGGATAAAAAGCATGTTTTCACTTTTCTTGATTTGTTACACGATATTAGGCTTGTGGTTATGGTTTTCAAAGAGGTGATTTTGAAAATGGTAATTTTTGATAAAAATCTCAACACTTGGTGTTTTGGAGGTTTGAAGCTAACCCTTGGAGTTGAGTTTCAGGTTTTGAAATGTTTTACTGAAAACGGGAAAAACTATCTTAAAAAAATATTTTTGTTGATCTCCATGTTGATGGATGGATCTTTATACATGTTAAATGTATATTTATGGAAATGCTTTTCGTAGTGGAGCTACGGGTTAGTTTTTAGATAATTCTCTAGATGTACCGGGATAGCGGATATTTTGCACGAGTTACCCTCAGTGGAAGTCTAGAAACATGCATAGAGTAGGTGCTTTGTACCTTTGGGTTAGTCCCCGTAAATTAAGCAATTTGGTGCTTTGTACCCTCGGGTTTTGGGCTCATAAATTAAGTAGTTACGTTGTGGTGGCTCCGGATAGAACTTGTCATTACCTAACCGGTCCTAAAATGATTAGGGATTAGGTAATGAACAGGAGTCTATGGTTGTTATCTCTGTCCCATTGACAGAGTCAATATATAGGATTCATTTTCTCTTTCCTCGGTGTGTGATCTGAGTGGAAAATAATGTTTGGTTACTGCTTTTCTTTAACTGTGAAACGTTATTTCCATTGTTGATATGTATAGTTTTAAGGATGGAAACGTGGGGTTTTATGTAAAATTATTTTGAGGCTCGTGATTGCCTGATGGAAATCTTGTAATTTTTGGGAGGGAAAACCTTTTTGGTTCCTGTGGTTGAGTCTTTTTGCTATGTGATTACATATCCTGCTTCACAGCTTTATAATCTATTTCTATTCAGTTTCAGCTCACGGTGTGGGATTTTGTTGTAAAAAAAATTTCAGGTGAACGTGGTCCTGTAGGTTGATCTTAAGGTGCCCGGAGGTGGCTGCTGACAAACTTATATTTTTTCTTGATAGGTAGTTTATACATTTCTGTACATGTTTATAACATGTTGTAAAGCATATGAAATTCCTATGGATGTATGCATGTTTAATGCTTTCGAGAGAACCTTGGGTTGGTTGTTATTTTTCGTAATTTCTTACTACGTTTTTTGTTGCTGGGTTCAACGGTTTACAAATGGTGTTTTCAAATGATTTATACTTCATTTAAACTTTTGTGCTTCGAGGACGATTTGGAACGGCCTGAGCTTCTTTTAAAATAAAAAGATCTTCTTATTCAAAACATGTATTTAGTTTTCAAGGCTTAGCTTGTGGGACCGTAATTGTAGTCTTTTGGGACTACTCTTTTAGATCAAATAAATTCTCGGTAGTGCGTTTTTACAAAGATTTTAGTCTTGTTTGGGCTTTTTGATTTTCATACGTTTGTGTTTGGGCGATTTTGGTGGTTGTTATGGCTTCTCGCGTGACCCAGAGTTTAGGGCGTGACACCGTCAAAACTCCTGGTTGTGAGGTTGCCGAGTACTTAGACACTATTGGGCATTAGGTAGAGTATGAGAAAGTGAATTCAATGAATTGTGACTCTTGAGCCTAAGTTATACCTTTTGTGAAATGAGAAGGTTCTCCATAACTTATAGAAATTTTGTGATGAAATGAATGCAGCATTTTTACGTCTCTTGTGAAAAGCATGATGAATTATTTTTAAAAACGTTTTCAGTATCCTTAAACTAAGTGGTTGTTTTCGTCTTGTCTATTATAATATTAAGTGCACTCTCCTATAATCTTTGTTGCTGCAGATAGTATGGCTCCTTGAAGAGTGGTCCACCACAACCGTCGTCTTGTAGACTTGAACTCGATGTTAGACGTTGTTTTCGTTTTGCACTATTAAGTATGTTTGTGTACCTATCAAACTCCGTATGTAGGAAATAGTGAAGTTTTTGGAGAAGTTGTGATGTATGTTTTTGGGATGGAGTATCCCTAGAAGTCTATGTTTACTATTTTTTTCTATGAAAGGTTATTGTTGTTTAAGCATAGTTGCATGAAGGTTTTGTTTGTTAACAATTTTAAGCCTTATCATTTCTTGAGGCTACTAAGATGTGGTGGGATCATAACTCACTACACAGGTCGAGTACCTTGTGGGGCCTGGGTATGACAGTGTGTGTACTTTTATCCCTTATGTTTTGAGTGCCCTAAGTAACTATGATTGTTTAATCCCTTACAAGGGAGTATGTAGGCAGCTTAATGGGAATTTCAGCACGATTTACTTTATTTGCTCTAATTTTTAGCCCATGACTATAACCTGCTAAAAAAGTGATTGTCTCTAGTACCTTGACATTCACTTGCATGTGTTGTTAGGCGAGTTTTGTCAAAAAGTGAAAACTGTAGACATCCCATTTTGTATTGGTCATGTCTTATGCACATCCATAAATCTTGAAAGATGTAAAGAAAGGAAGTGATGCTAAAGGACACTCAACGTTGACCATGCACGTGATGACTCAAGCCAAAATACTCCAAAATAAAAACTCAAACAATCTTAAAAAACCTTCTTGAAACCCTAATTTGAACCTCACCTCGTGGTCGCCAAGAGCAAACTTGGCTTGGGATGAGAGACATTACTGTCCCACGTAGGTAGGTTGCAAGCGCATTATTGAAATAGGAAACTCACGATCACTGGATTTAGATCAAGTGGATGCCAACTTCATATTTTAAAGCCTAGTGGTCGCTAACTCCTATGTAGAGATCGCTAGCAAACGCTAAGTCCTTCTTGTTAGGAGCAGTTTTTGGGAACCCAAAGATTTTGTTCCTTGTTTCACTTTTGGAAGCATTCTTTGCATCCAGAAGGTCAGTAAACCATTCACGTAGTATCCTAAGTTTATAAACTTTTAGAGAGCATTTATTCTACCAATTTCTGCGTCTCACTCTAGTATTTCATATACTAAGCCTATTTCTATAGTATGTATAACCCGTGCCTAAAGGCACTACTATCATTTTTCTTAAGATCACTCAGTGGCTTGGAGCGACGACTAAAGTTATAAGGGACAAAAAAGAAAATGTCAAAAAATAGTAGTTGTAAATCAATAGCAATGTTTTCATCCTATAAATAAACCCTTAGCCTTTCCATAAAAAAAGAACAACAAAAATGTGAATCACAACTTGTATAAATGTCTACTAGGATTTAGAAAGTTCTAACAAAATAGTTATGATTCATAGTACTATACTAGGAACTATCTTTATAGTACTTAAACAAAATTGATAATAAAAACAACACATTGGAACCACAAACAACACTAACATTGATTCTGTTAAGTTTTTCCTATGGTGAATTACCCGAACAAATTGGAACCACTATTACTAATTTCATATTCCATTTATAAACCAATAAAGCAAAGAATAGATCAATGAACCATAAATCGTATCAATTTGAAACAATAAAAGCTTAATAAAATTTTGATCACTAAGCAAAAGACAATCGACGAAGAGATGGTAGAGGAACTCACCAAAGAAACGTAACTCAACTGTCGAGAACAAAATTTTCTAAAGCACTGAACTAACTGCCTATACGGAGGGATTTGAGATGTAGTCGCTATAGCAATTAGGTGCTCTATTATTGTAGCAGTGCTTAGTTCATATTCTAGAATCTGTTACATTTTCTATTCAAGCACCTAACCTATGCACAGTCATCACTTTTCTCATGAACATGTCATATTTGATGGAGGATTGGTTTACTTCATAATAGCAGAAAATTAAAGGTCAAAATAACTTAGAAAACCATCAAATAATTTAGGAATCCTACCAACACAAAATTGTGTCATTGTCTCCATATAATCTAAAAGCATTTATTCATCAATTACAAACAACACAACAACTAACAACCACCAAAAATAGTAAAATCATTACCAACATTACTTGAACTTGGCAAACCATAATGGCTCAATACGGTAAGATGACTAAAACTAACAAAAATGCCATGGAGTACACAATCATACTGCCTGATGATATCCCAAGCAAATGACAATTTATAGTAATAATTGTAAAATTTAAACTGTATAAAATTTAGAAAAGCCATTTATGAACCTTTCACATCAATAAGAACATGCCTTGTGGTGATTAAGCCAACTTTGACCAATTGGGTATTCTCTGAAAATTCACTTTCGAGTTTCCATGGCTCTTCAGTCTGATATAGCCTCACATTAAGGATATCACATCTTATCATGTCATGTCTTGATCCAGGGCCATATACAAATGGTTGCCATGCCTACAATAAGCACAGATAATACAAAATTCACCGACTAATTAAATCAACATTACTAAGACATCCATAACTTAATCACTCCCAACATCTTTTTTTGAGATTACTCATGCATTCTAATAATTACTCTCAGCACTTATTTTCTAAGAATAAGCTATGTAAAAAAAACACTGACATAGTTTGAGTCAACTTAAATCGTTTGACACCAACTTAAATCAACTTAGACATCAATAAAGAGAAAACGATAAAACTATTAAAAGAACAACATATTGAAATACAATAGCCCTTGCATTACAATGGGAATTAAAGTTTTTGCAAAAATAGATAAATAAATAAATAAAATAAAAAGAACCCAACATTCACTTGAAATCTCATGAGTGAAAAAGATAATAAACAAACCTAAGGTAGATTGGTGAATGTTTCTAAAACCAGGCCGAAACGCATTGTGCTAGTTTAATAAAGCAGAACATACATGGCTTACATAACACTTGATAGGAACTGCATCAATGCTTAGTAGAAGATGAGTGGGTGGATAGGTCTTATGAGATATTACTTCCAAATCAATCTTAAGAAACAACACATCAAAGTAATCTAACAAAAAACTTGAGAAAATAAAAACTATTAACTGTTAAACTGAAAGACCTAAACAACCAAATGCTTATGAATAAGTTCACATGTTTTGATATAATTGGACACAACAGATTTTGGGTCGAGGTAACGGGGGAGTAACCATTTTGGTTTGAGTTAATAAAGGTGGAAAGTGTATGTGGAGGGGCTAAACATTTGGGTTTGTGAGACCCCGACCTGTTTCATTTTTTAAATGATTTAAGTGTTGAAGGAGTTGGAATTAACACTTGAACTCGGTGATGTTTTAGGTGCATATTTGGACTTATGCATGGACACTAGAACGTTTGAGAAATTCCAGTGGCAATCCAGTCAACTGAGTGTGGCAATCCAGTCAACTGACTGGACAATGTGGTGTTCAGTCGACTGACTTGGGGAGTTCAGTCGACTGACTTGAGGTGGTGGAGAGTTTTTGGGCTTTTTAGTAGCTTTTCAGTCGACTGACCTGGGTGGTTCAGTCGACTGAACTCTTGTATTTGGACGTGGTCTATAAATATCAGACCCTTGGGAGATATTTTCAGATCTGGTTTCTTTAAGGTTAAGTTTCTCATAAAACCTCTACCTTCTCTCTAGCTTTTGGTGGGCCCGTGGCTTGATGTTTGACAAGCGGATAGCGGATTCTTGGTATTCGTGCCAGGGGTTTCATTTTCATCCGGACAAAATCTCGTTTCGTCGAGATTTATTTTTTTGATGTATCAAGTTTTTGACTCACCGAGATAGAATCCTAAACTATATTGTCTTTAAAGGGTGCTACATGCGATTATATATTTTTCTACCAGTTGAAAATGCTTTAAATATCGTATTTTATGTTTAAACATTGTTTGTTTGTATAAAAAGCGTGTTTTGCACTTTTTCTTGGTTTATTACATGATACGAACGTGTAGATATCCGTGGTTTTCAAAAAGGCGATTTTGAAAATGAAGAATTTATGAAGATCTTGAAAAAATGTATTTTAGAGGTTTAGAGCTAACCCTCGGGGTTTAGTCTCAAATTTTAAACGTTTTGGTAGAAACGGTGAAAATATTTTGAAAATGTTGTTCAGTCTCCATGATTAATGGATGACGTGTCAGATGGCCATTTGATCTTTTTATACATGATTAATGTATAATTGTTTAAATGTTTTTGTAGTTGAGATACGTGTTGATTTTTAAATAATTCTATAGATGTGCTGAGATAGCAGGTGTATTCGGTCACCGTTGCTCCTCAGTGAAAATCTGAAAACTTGCGCAAGTAGGTGCTTTGATCCTTCGAGTTAATCTCCGTAAATGAAGTGGTAGGTGCTTTGTTCTCTCGGATTTAGCCCGTAAAAGAAGTGGTTTACGTTGTTGTGACTCAGTATAGAACTTGTCATTACCTAGCAGGTCTTAAATAATTCAGGACTAAGGTAATGGGCAGGAGTCTATAGTTGTTGCCTTTGTCCCTAGTGTGACAGAGTCGATACATAGGAATCATTTCTCAGCTGTGTGATCCAAGTGAAAAAAAAATAACGTTTTGCTCTCGGTTGTGTAATTCGAGTGGAAAATAACGTTTTGGTTACTATTTTTCTTTAACCGTTAAACCTTATTTGCATTGTTTGAAATATGTGATTTTAAGGATGAAAAACCTTTTCGAGGCCCGTATGAGTTGGGTGAAAACTTATGGTTTTGAGAAGTAAAACCGTTTTGAGGCTCGCGTGGTTGAGACTATTTTTATGCTATGTGATTGTATATCCTGCTTTACTGCATTATAGTTTGTTTCTATTGGATTTCGGCTCACGTTATGGGATTTGTGAAAAAAAATTTCAGGTGAACGCGATCCTGTAGGTTGATCTTGAGGTACCCGGAGGTGGTTGATGACAATACGCTTTTGTTTTGTCCTTATTAGGTAGTTTATACCTTTGTATATGGATCATGTTTAGATGTAACATGCATGTTTTAGATCGAAAAGTTTGTGTAATGTAATTCTTATGGCCGTGGTGCCAATGTATGCATGATTTATGTTTTCGAAAGAAACCATGGGTTAGTTGTTGCTCTTCGTTATTGATTTTACAACTTTCGTTGGTTGGTTCAACGTTTTACAAAAAGGATTTTCAATTGGTTTATACTTCATTCAAACTCTTGTGCTTCGAGGGAGATTTTGGAACAGTTTATACTTTTTTAAGGTTATTTCTTTGCCCAAAATGTATATTTTGTTTTAAAATCTTGGCTTTTGGGGCGTAACCGTAATCTCTTAAGCTAGTCTTTTAAATCAAATATACCCTCAGTAGTACGTTTTATAAGGGTTTTAACCTCGTTTTGGCTTCATAGTTTTTCACCCGTTTGTGTTTAGGCGATTTTGGTAGTTGTTTGTAGCCTTTTCGTGTGACCCGGAGTTTGGAGCGTGATAAGGTTACCCAAAGTATTTCATTAAAAAGTTGCACAATGCAAACACTAAAAAAAAGATTGCAGTATATTCCACTCAATCCCATTTCACCATGCATAGGCAAAAACAAATATTTAGAATTTGGAACATCATTCGTGATCAAAAAGTCTAGTCACAAAAATATATATATATTAATTACTGCAAAAAGAGACTTTAAATAGTTGTGTATAGTCACATAAATAACAAAACAAAAAAAGGCTTAAAAAGATATAATGATTAGAAGCACACTCATATTGGCAACAAAGAAGAACACATAGATATAAATGTGCACTTACAGAAAAATAATTAAATGCACACAAAAATAAAGGAACACATGATCTTCGAGAATAATTTAATTATAAATTTTAAAAACAAAATTATTAGTTGCCAAAAAGTCCATGGAGTTCAATTATGAGGTTCTCTTCTTTTGTTGTGAGAATATCCCTCTTTTCAAGTTAGGCCTCAAGTATTTTATTCAATTTGTCATGTGAAGTTGGCAATGAGAATTACCCTTCAAAAACCAAAACTAGTGAACAAAAAGGGGGTAAAAGTGAAAGTTTAGGGACTGAGCTCCAACATTCATATCTATCACATATTCAATTGTAGGGACAACATCAAACTTACAAAAAAAACCTCAACACAAAAATGTTAATGGTAGGCTAGTAGGCATTCATAAGAGAAATTTGATTTTCAAATTTCTTATGCTGATAACTCGAAAACAAATCCTTGAGCAGTTTTGATTATTGATACAAATAGCATTCACCAAAATAAAAAGGCAATCTGACATGAGAAAGAAAAATCCAAGCTTTAATGACAAACAAACAGACTGATTTAGTTTCCAATTTGTTTATTTGGTGGCTCAAAATCAATTTATGGCCAAAAATAAAATAAATAAAACAACATCCAATTCCAGATGTAACAACAACATTCTAATTATGTTTTCATTAAATATCTTTCCCATGAAAGGTTTACCAAACTTGTCGTGCCTTGTAGCTAGATCTCAGAGAGATTCAAGAATGGATGAGAGAAATTACCTGAAGGATGTATTAATTAAAATTATATAAGCATTTATTTACGTTTCACTTGCCGAATCTACATGCACCGTTCTCCGTACCAGATCACTACCGCATCAAATCCTCAGTACTTCTTCAAAGTATCAAATTCTCAATATTTTACGCCAACGGAATCCACCGATGGAAACCTTAAAAATTCACAAAAGGTAAATCTTAGAAATCCATCAAAGATGAACAAGAATGAACTTGAATTTAAACTCCCGAGACTTGAAATAATTATTAAACACTGAAACTGTATTGATCCTCTTATAATTTGTATTCTCTCTCTATAGTTTGGAATTTTGAATCCACTTATATAATTATAGGAGTGAAAAATCAACAATTCGAATTTCAATTAAACTGAAACTGCCTGTTGATCACTTGAGCGACCTTAACACCGTTTGACGGTAACACTACATAGAGAGAATTTTGCACTGCCTGCACTACTTCTCTTTGTTGTACTTCAAGTTTCGTAGAATTCTAAATTAATGTAAATTCAAATACAATCAACTATGGACTATACTTCAAAACAAACTCTTAAAACCAAAATGAATTCTTTCTAGAAAGTCAAACAATTCAATTTTTACGCTCCGTTTGTTTCAACGTAAAATATTTTACTATGGAAAATATTTAGGAAAATATTTTACATGTAAAATGATTTTGTAAAAATTAATTTTTTTTACTTGTATTTTCTGATGTTTGGTTAAAATTTAAAAAATGATAATGAGCAATGAAAGTGACCAAAGACGGGAAGGATTCGGATAAAAGATTTCAAAAGAATTTCAAAATGATTCATATAGGAAGGATCTGCCTCTCATTTCCTTTTTTTTATTGATTATGAGAATGACCAAATGCAGTAAGGATTGAATGAAAGTTCCGAATGTGCTTTCCAAAATTAACTTATGAGTTAATTTTTTGTAAGTCAAATTTGGTCTAATGAGGTAAAATATTTTACTAAAAAAATATTTTATATAAATATTATCGACCAAACAATAAAAACTAAGTAAAATATTTTATCCAAAAATATTTTACGTCAAAAGAAACGAAGCCTTAATGCATCTTGGAATTTCACAATAAATCAAACTCTATGATATTAAAGACCACTAAATTCCTAACGACATAGAAATTCTATATTCAATTGAATTGACAAACCTAAAAAGGACCAAAGTCCTAATAGTTGTTTTAGTAAAATACAAAAAAAATATGAAACAACTTGAAAAAATCAATGAAATCTATTTTCCCTTTAAGTCTCGATACTTTCATTAAAAATATGCTATCTATAATTCTTCAAGTGCACAACCCCTAGCCACTAAAAAATATTTGGGAATTTTAATATAAAACCAGAGCGTCCATACATGAAACAAAAAGCCTTTGAATATAACATCTTTTGCCTATTGACTAAAAAAAAGCATATACAACCTTTTATAAATTTTATGACATTATTTCAAACTTTATATTTAAATCTTTCAATAATAATGTAAATCATATGTTAAAAGTTTTCATAATTTTTATTTCATCGCTTACAAAATTTTTAACCACCTAAACTCTTTAAATTACTTCTAAAAAACTCCAACTCTTTCATGTTTTTTTAAAAAAATTATAAATCATATATCTTTTGTAAGGTGATCCCCATCTCTCTTCTATAGAAAATTAAATAATTAAACCTAACATCAAGTTAAAAAAAAAAATATTATGCGGATGCTTAAATTTGTTTAGAACGCCTATCTACCTAAAAACCATTTTAATTATGAAAATCATAATTAAGAATAACTTCAGATTTAATTATTAGAACTCTTGGATTGAAAGATTTTGAATGATAGTGTTTTCACTTGAAATTTTTAGAATAAGTTTCATACTTAAAGTTGAAATTTGAAATAACATTGCACAAAATATATTTAAAAATTAACAATAATAATAATAATAATAATAATAATAATAATAGATCTCTAACTTTAAATTAATAATAAACACTGTCACAAAAAATTATTTTTTTGAACTATTGAAAAAGTATTTAAGTGAGCCCTTTTCCGTTGCAAAAGGTTTATTTTACCATCACAAATAATATCTTTTGCTACATAAAAAGAACTGTAAAAAGTAAAGTTCATTGTTCCCTTAGTATTTGCGACCATAATTTTCTGTTGAAGAAAGGTCGTTCTGTCGTCGGCAAAAGTTTTCAATGGGAGCATTGCCAATGCAAAAAGTATTTGCGACCCAACTAGTAAAGACCTTACATATGCCATTGCAAAGCCGTCGCAAAAAATATTTACGATGGCAAAACTAGTATTTGAGGCGGCATTAGCTAACGCAAAAAGTCTTTTTTCTGATAATGACATCTCTACTACCTCCATTAATGATACAACACTAGCACACTCTCACTACATTGTCTACCGACGTTGCACTAGCAATAACTGCCACCACCCATGAGATTGTCATCTTCACTCACTCGCCTCTCTTTTTATTTCCCTCATTGTCTTCTTTGATTCTATCCTTGAAGATGGCATCAGATAATCTCATGGAAAGCAAAGAACTACATAGAGTTGTTGGAGGGAATGGGTAGATGAGAGGGTTTCTTATGAGTAACTGATGATCTCACTAGAATGTCTTATTTTTCATAAGCCCTGATGAACACATTAAAATAAAGTATCTTCTTTTGAAATCCCGAATGAACACTTGTGAATAAACTCTCAATGAACACTTGTGAATAAACTTTCTTCTATAAGTTTTCTACTCCAGCCTTTATAAAATAGAGGGATTTAGAAAATTTACCATTTTATAATAGTCTATCCAAATATCTTCGACCAACATGGAGGACTAGAAAACTTGTTTCGTAATTATCATTAACAACGTTAACTCGATAACTCTGACACAGAAGGTTAGCGTAATTTGAAAAAACTCGTTAGAAATTATTTGTATTTTTAAACTGAACTCAAGGGAGTTTAGTGTAATTCATCCTTTAATATAAACTAACATTGACTTGTTTTAGAACTCTCCCTTATGTTTGAACCTTGAATTAGAGGAGATAAATAAAAAAAACGAAAAGAAAGAAAGGATAAACAAAACAAGTTGTAAGTTAATTTTTTTTCCAAAGATGTTCTACTTGTTAAGTATATATACTAAAAATCATACTTTTGTGTAATGGATTTTAGTCTTTATATTATTTATTATAAGATTTTTATTTCTATTTTAGTAAGAATTTGCATGAATAATATTTGTACTGTATTATTTATTTAATGTTATGTATGCGTGTCTTTTATTCTTTATAGTAGATGATTTGGTATGCAGAGTTCGTCTTATACATAGAAAATCAAATTATCAGCTCATGTAGAATATAAGTTTTTTGTTTACAGTCTTAGATAAAATTGGATACACCATCAATAGGATTGTACCACAGCGTTTTAATAGGTCCGTCTTGACTATGGGAAATGGTATAGTTCCAACTCACTATCGTAGTACACTTTATGCGTATTAAACATGACCATCTTGTGATAATTATTTTTATACTGACTGTATAAAATAATTAATACCCCATGGTTATTATGAGTTCTTCTACACTTATTTCTAAAATAATTAATAACCATAAATATTTAGTGTTTTTTATTTTAATTTATAAAAGAGTGAAATCTATTATAAGTCAATAAGTTCGGTAAATTAGATAACCGCATTATGTGTATGGTGAATATTTATTTTTAACAAAATCTACGTCTCAGTATAGGAATTGATGATATCCCCTTATTAGTAATTTAACTTAATCGATGGGTATCTGTAATCTTAACATGGGGAGATAATTAAGCATTTAATAATATGGAATCGAAATTTTTTTTTGAAGTAAGACCGGAAGTGAAATTATAATTCGAATTGAATTAGATTTTTCTAATTATATAAGGAGCCTAAATCTTATTTACTCATTAGACCCCTGCCGTAGCCTATATATATGTGTCATAACCCTCTTGGTAGCTAGGGTTTCACAATATTTTCATGATATTGATGAGAGGCAATTGAGTTAGGGTCAGGTCACGAAATTTAGAGACCAGTCTTTGTTTTTGATTGGGCATACGAAAATATAGCAGAAAACTTGAGGCGCATTCCAATTCTATCTCGTAGGCATCCATTCAATATATTATTGTTCGAGTGCTAAGAAGAGATCAAATCAGAGAGTTTTCGAAATTATAATCTTTATTCCGCCGAGTTA
>JAUMHN010106234.1:14039-24697 GCA_032360265.1 Heliamphora ciliata
ATAATTCTCAAGCCCAAGTTTAATTATAAGAATAATAAAACTTCGAAAAAAACTTTTTATTCAATATATTATAAGTGTAAAATCTAAAATAACTAAAGATAATATTTTTCTCAGCTTTTCCCATTGAATTCTTTCGCATAGCTCTGTATATACATCTAAATTTGTGAAAAATGTAAATTGATCATGAGTTGGATAACCCAATAAATTATTAACTACCATTGTTAATTGGATTAAGTATGTAGAAAAGCAATTTAAAAGAAGACAAAAGTAATTTTTCAAATATCTTATTATCGGAATACAATTTAACAAAAAGTATTCATAAGAATAAAGACAGATTTATTTTTATTACCGAATAACAGAGTATTACAATGACTAGTTTAAAAATAATTCAATATTCAACTGTGCGATAGTTTGATAATTCAATTCACATAACTCAAGTCCTAATGATTACAGCCACCTTAGCTCGTGACAAAAAGCAAAACCATACGTAGACCAATAGTGAAACCCTAGAAAAAATTAGTTTTTTTAATAATAGTGGCTAGTGTCCAGATCATAATCACACAAGAGTTATATACAGAATTAAACACATGAGTTCACAATAATTGTTGTCCAAAAATATTGTCGTATATCTCAAAATGTATTCAGAATATCATACTTGATCCATTTTTTTCATGAAAAGAGTAAAAATAGTAAATACATTTTTTCAATAACAATATAGATATTCAAAAGAACTTTTTTTTAATATAGATATTTAAAATAATTAAAAAATACTAACAATTGTAGAAGGCTACTTACATCTAATCAAAATCTCCTTGAATATCTTTGTGAGACCCTAATTCGTTTTTTTTTTTCGGCGTTTTTGCTTTAGCATGTTTAAATGCTTTTGTTGCATGCAGGCAGGTTCCTGGAGTTAGATATTTTCAAAAGATATTTTCAAAACTTCTCCAGTAAGTTTTCTCTTTTTTCTCTCTGCCTTCTCTCTAAGTTCTTGGTGGTCCAGGGCTCGGTTTTCAACGATCCAACAGCGAATCCTTACTTTTACCAATGTGGGCTACGCGTTTATCTCGACGGAATTTCATTCCAACGATGCTCGATTTTGCACGTGGTTCGAGACGTCAAGTTTTTAACTCACCGAGGACCCTATTGCTGTATAAGGGTGCTACGTGTAATCGTGTGTGTTTTTAACGGTTAGATTGCTGTAGATCTGATTTTATTTAAAAGTTGAGTTTTTGGGCTAAAAACTTATTTTTCGGCGACTTCGGCGGACGAAATCGGGTATCGAGTGTTTCTTTCGTGGTTTTGAGTTTAGGCTTGGGCGTGTGTATGTCCGAGGGTGTTGGATGGGTGTTTGGAAACTTCGATTTGAGGATTGGAGGATAAAATCGTAGCTTAAAACGGTTTCTGGGTTTGGTCAGTCGAATGAACTCATAGGTCCAGTCGACTGGATCATAGTTTCTTGGGTTCAGTCGACTGAACTCATGGGGTCAGTCGACTGAACTGTGTGTTTGGCGTTTCTGGGCTTTTCTAGTGTGTTTTTCAGTCGACTGGGGGTTGGGTCCAGTCGACTGAAGTTCTGGGCTGTTGGTTTTGTGGTTTTGGTTGGGTTCTTGGGTTTCCAATTGGTTTTCAATGGTATTCGTTTGATTGATTATGGGGTTAGCCAATTAAAATACTGTTAGATGCCTTTGGGGGTTCGGTTGGTCGGGTTGTGGCTTCGGGTATCGTGTTGTGATCTCGGGTGTTCAGTAGGTGTTGTCCTCGGGGGTGGCATGCATGGTTAGATGCGGGTTGTTGGGGCACGGTTATATGCGTGGTGCTTGCACATCGTTGGTTGGGGCGTGTTAGGGCTCGTGGCACCGTTGGAGAAAATGTGGTGTTAGTGACCTCATGATTTGAGGGGTTTGGTGTAGCCTTCCATTTAGGCTTGGTAGTGTGGATTGCCGGTTGTCCCTGTGAGTGGGTGTCGGATTTAGTGACGGGTGATGTCACGGTTTGAGGTTATATGGTTATGTGCGCTTATAGCTGGTTATGTGCATTTATAACTGTGGTTTATTATGTATGGCTTATGTAAGTCGATTACATGTCTTGGTATCGTTATGTGTATCGTAGATGAATGCTTTAAAACTCAGAAGTTTTGTAGGCATGGTTATGTGCAATATAAGGACCGGATGCATGTGATGCATGTTGCATGAGTTGCAGATGTTGTGTGAGTTGCATGTGTAACATGTGACGTGGTTTGTGTAACGTAGTGATAGTACGTGATTTTATGCATTTAAATCCTGGTTAGGTTATGCATGGGGGTATGAAATGAGATAGATGGACATGTGATTTGGTAAATGTTAGCTCTGGTTGACGGTGTATTCGATAGGGTTGCAGTCCCTCGGTGAAAGTCCGTAAAGGTGTATTCAATAGGGTTGTGGTCCTTTGGTGATGGTCCGAAAAGGTTTGGGCTGAGGTCCTTCGGTTAAACTCCGTAAAGGTGTGTTCAGTAGGGCTGAGGTCCTTCGGTTGAAGTCCGTAAAGGTACATTGACAGTGGTTGCAGTCCTACGGTGAAAGTTCGTGAAGTTGTGTGTGTTGCACGGGTTATGTGCGTTGTATGTGTTGCACGGGTTGCGTGCATTGCATGTGTTGCATGGGTTATGTGCGTTGCATAGACGAGAGCTGTGGTCCTTCGATGGAAGTCCGAGAAGGTACATGGATTGCATGAATTGCATTGTGGAACGGATAGACCAATTTTCAAATTGTTTTGAAGGGTCGTGTGAGTTGCGATCTAAAAACCCTTTTTCAACTATTTTTCAAGGCTCCTGTGAGTGAATCAAAAGATAGTTTGTATCCTCGCTTTCCCGTTTACATGTGAAAATTGTTTTAAAGGCTTAAAAGAGAGCCTAAAACTGCACCTCATTTTTCTAGCATGTTTAGCTTATACTGCATGCCTGTCTAGTTTCTGTTGAGTTTTGGCTCATGGTGTGAGATTTAATTTTCTTCAGGTACCGGTCACGCGGGTTGATCTGGATGTGCTGGAGAAGTGGAAGAGCAGTAATCTTTCGCTTTGTTCTTTGTTACATGTATGTTGTAACATGTCCTCCGACGTTGGGGTCGTGTAACATATGCCGTTTAGCGATTATATACAATGTATGTATATTTTATTTTGAGATTATATTCTCGGATTGGTTGTTCGTGGATATTTCACGTGACCCGAAATTTAGGGCGTGACAATCTTTATCAAACATTCCAGTTAAAATTTCCAGAAATTAACATTTAATCAATTTAACATTACTTTTAAAAACAAAGAGCAATGTATAAAAATTTATTTTTTATTTATTTTATTCATCTATATTTTTTTCTTTTTTTCTTGCTGTTAGTAGTTCTCTATTTTTCTTTTTCTTTTTCTTCTTTTTCCTTTAACTTTCACCTAAACACACAAACGCATACGTATATATATGTTTCTATATAAAAAAGTCAATATTTATATATTATATTGTTGTGATAGAAGTCCACCTGTGAGACTTTTTTTTCTTTTTGTTTTCTTTTTTTCCCACTAACATCTAATAATTTTAATAAATATTTATTTATAGTTGTATTAATTCACACATTCACAGACCCAAATCTATTTTAACTTTTTTGTGTGTTTGTTTTTTTATTTTTTATTTTTTATTTTTTATTTTATTTTTAGCTTATACACGCAACACACTCACACACACTGTCACGACCATACCCCGAGTCAAACCCTATTAGAACTATAATCATCAATAACTTTTCCAAACAGAAACGTATGCGCTACACTATGACGTTAAAAGAAGTTTTCCTTTCATTTATGCATTCAAAAGATACAAACTAATTAAATCAAGATTCAAAAGTTTATTTATAAAATCATTTAAGGATAGATGACAACATACGTTCAGCTTTAAATCTTTATATCAATTACATTCATCCAATTTACTTTACGTATCAACATAAAAAAAATACTAGATCCTTCCTCTAGTCTTTCTCAAAATGCATCATTTGCCCTAGAATCACTCTTGATCCTCAAAACCTGAAATGATTTAGTACACATAGGTGAGCCAGAGCGCGTAGGATAAAGACTAACTCAAATGTTATGCATAATGTGTGAGGTGTGATAGGTGCAACCGAAATAAAATGCAAGTTTCACCAATTCGTTATTTATTTACACGCACACACCCACGCACACAAATTTATCGCATTCATTCATTCATTTTCTATTGCATCAACTCCGTATTTCATTATTCACATTCATTAAGCCCTTTTTTCGAAACATTCCTTTATTTCACGTTTAGCCATATTGCTATCTCATTACCCAGTTTGTCACAAAATAGTATCTCATCTAATGAACTGGCGACGGGTGCAGTTTATAGAAATCCCTCCCTATTTCCCTAATAGGTTACGCAAAATCATTGAATAATAGATAACTCTATAACTCACCATGACACAACCACCACATTTCGGGGGTTAACCCGTGGGCATGTGGCCCCCATCTTACGCAAGTTTTCGATCTTTCACCGTGGAGCTGGCAAGCCTAACTTCATTCACATCAATCCATACGGTTCATTATTCGTTAATTACTCTCAATTTCACAATCGAAGAGTCTAACCCACCACTAATTCCCCTCCCAACCAATTTCACATATTATCATTTTGATTCCCATATCAAATTTTCCATTTCATTTTCACGTCATGTTCCATTTTAGTGTTCAAGTTCTCTTTCAAGTCATTTTCTCATAATTCACATTTCTTTCCTCAATTTCACAAGGTACTAACAACACAAGATTCATTTAATCATGATTGTGTCGTTTGAAGAAAAAAGAATATACCCATCATATGAATATATAGATAAGTTTGAAACCCATTTTTCCTTTCAAAAGTTTGGAGTTTTAAACAATAACCATGCCATACCACAGCCCTCAAATACCCACTTTTACAAACCAAAACCCACCCAAGCTTGCCTTAATCAACACGATTCAAAACGAAAACAAACGAGTTCAACACCATCCAAATACGCCCAACCGAGAGTTTAATTAATGAAAACGAGTAGTCCAGAAAACTAGGGTTACGGCACCCAAGAGTCAAGCCTTTAAAACAAAACACTAAAAATTTTGAAAATAGCCCAAACCGATCGATCGGTGAAAAGACTGATCGATCGGTCTCTTACCTACATAAGAGAACCGAGAGTATCAAAAGACCGCTCGATAGACCGATCAATCGGTCTATCAATCCATCCTGCTCTAAGTACTTTTTCAAGCCAAAAACCTGATTTTTAACACTGAAAAGATTTTTTGAACCCTTTCAACACATTTTAGGCACAGAAGTAACCTTTAAAAAGGAGGAAAGACCATTCAAAAATCTCCCTCAGGGCACAAGAGTTTATATGAAGCAAAACCAAATGAAAACCTCATTGTAAAACGTTGAACCATCCTATCGAAACCGTAATAACAAACTACAGAAAATAACAACCAACCTATGGTCTTTCTCGTAAACATACATCATGTATACATTGGTTCCACGGCCATAAGAACTTAAGCCCCTTTTTATACAATAATTTCTCAAAATCACAGTTAACCGTTTCTTAAAACTCCAATTAAACTTAAAACCCAACTCAAGTTCAAGTCTCAAACTCATATATATATATATATATATATATATATATATATATATATCACACTAGGGTTTACTCTAATGAAAAGTATCAACACAAATCACAACAAATCACAAGAGATAGTCTAGATCATACCTCAAAGACATCCCACCATCTAGAATCGAGCCTCTAGCGAGCTCCAATCAACCAAAACCCAACACACACAACTATGGAGGAGCTACCAACGAACATCCACGCTCTCCAACAGTAGCTTGCTCAAAGAAACGGCAAGATCTCAACCCCCAACGAACATGGAAAGCTCCAAGGAGCTCCAAAAGCCAAACCCTAGATCACCTCTCAGCTTTAGAGAGAGAGGAGAGAAGAGAGAATGAGAAAATCAACCAAAAATTCGTAACTTATAGCCTCTGCCCGACACAGACCGATCGATCGGTCTAAAGACCGTTCGGTCGGTCTCCGCGACTGCACTGTTGACCCAACTTTAAACAAGCATATCTCCTTCATCCGAACTCCAAACAGGGCCGTTCTTGTGGTCAAATTGAAGCCCCAGATGTCTACTTTTCAACGGTTCAAACCTCATACCAGGATTCATCTTGTACAATACGTTATGACCAAATTAGTAAAGGTATGTCACTTTTCTTCACACACTTTTCACATATTTTTGTCCGAACATCCCTTAGAGCCTCATATTCTTCCCCAAACATATCTTTCATGCGTATCCAAGCTCAAAACACTCACCTAAAACATTACCAAGATAAATTCTTAATTTCTACTCCCATCAACACTTAATCATTTTAAAATAAAACGGGTCGGGTCTCACAACTCTCCCCCCTTATAGGAATTTCGTCCAAAAAATTCAACACTGAATCTTAAGCCAAACACCACCGCAAAGTCCCCACTGGCACTACTGTCATCCATAAAACATCAAATCAAAATTTAATTCACATTGCCAAAACCTCGATACACAACTCTCACCAAACACACGAAGTCACATGTGTCACACACAAACCTTACTCTAGTTCTAACGATCAACTGATGACTACCCACTTAGATACCACATCACTATCTTGCTGATGCTAACAATGCCATCACTAAAACTGACAAGACTCTCACCCATGAGCAAAAGTATAAAAACCCAATTCTCGAGAAAAGCTCACTTAATTCACCTAGAATACCCAAGAACGCACTTCATCTAAACCTTCTTCCTCTATTCTATCCTTCATCACGATCCCCAATTCTCACCCTAGGGAAACTCTAGCTATCACACCATTGTCCAAGATAAGATTCCACACAACCGAAAACCAACCCGGCATCACGGCCACAAAATCAACACAGTCACCTGACCCCAACGAGTTACTTAGACCAGATATGCCACGTAGATAGAACGTCTCACATGTATCCACTAACCTATTCAACCCAATCATATCTCTCGTGCAACATCACATCGCTACACAACTCAACGTCTCACCCTCAAATCAAATAAGATCACCGTCATCTAACGTCTATCCCTAAACTCATAACACATACATCTATCCCTTAAACCCACAATAGCAGAGTACTCAAGCCCAAGACTTATTCGTCAAGTAACCAATCAAAACTTGCCTCTTACACTTAACAACTTCTTTTTATATAGGACTCATCATGACCCTTCCATTCCAAACCAAACCATCACGTCAGTCTCGACAGGCCATACCAACTAAAGTTTCTCAAACATCAAATCCTTTCTGACTCATATCTTACTACATTCTTGGGACCACAATTCGAACATACAATTACGCCTAAAACACAATACTTACCACAGTCGATGACCACTTCTCAACTCTAAGAATTCTGAGTAGTTCAAAGCCCCAAACAGAACACAAACCCAAAATCACAAAAGTCTATCAGAAACCCACCACGTGAATACGCTAGTCGCAAAGTTCCAACAAAATTCCTATTCTGCTGAGAGCTAAAGGTACAACCATACCCCACGCCACCCAGAACAAGCAGTACACAACGGTTAACAATTTTCAGTTGATCAATGCAGAAAAGTACTCTATGTCTCAATACTAACTCTCTCGTCAATAAGGACAAACATTCCTGGTCTATCAACCTAATCTCACAGGAAACACAACCCCACACTTACATTCATACAGTAGAGCAAACAAACTCCATCTAGAAAACCCACGAAGAACTCAGTCCTCTAATCACACGATCCCGATAAGACCCCTGAACACTTTGCTCCCAAAGAACCCTGTAAAGCTTACCTTGAGGTCGCATTGAGCATAGTCACACATCTACTATCAACCCCGATCACGATGCCTAGATCATCCGCTCCACTAAGCTCTCAACTCTCAGACCTCATTCACACACACACGAATACTATCAATCCTCATACCTCATACAATACATCCCGTTACACTAAGACCTCACTTTACAAGGTTGTGCTTCACTAGCCTAACTCCCACTAAGCAAATCACAGCAACGTCACAGCCTCGAGCCCACTGATCAAGCAACTTACATAAAAAGCGCATAGCACTAAACAAAAGAAATCCAATCCTGAGATCTTCCATCCAAAGTTACTAATAACTCCCACTACCATGCAGATGCCTCCCGCACTTCTGCTCCCCGGGTACACATCTATCCTAAACATCTTAACCCACGGGTTCTCGCCTATCACCCCAGGCCACCCAAACCATACGATACACTGCTGACCCTTATTACTCCACACTTCATTCCCATGGGCAACAACATACCCACCTTTGAACCTAAGGTCAGATAAAAATAATTTCCAAACATATTACACTCAAGATACACCGTCTCAGCACTAGGCCAACCACATTATCGAACCCTTCTACGGTCCCTTCAAACCTCATGCACCCAACACAGTTCCCAAACACGATCTCTTAATCATGAGGATAACGACCAAACCACAAACCTTCATTCTCGTAGGAATCTCACAAAACTAATACTTATGAAATTCACTACGTAAACAACTCAATCACTGAATTCTCTTTGGATCTATCTTAACGACATTTAAAGCTATCGCCATTGCATACAAATCAGATCACATTTTCAGAAACATCACCCAAACACTCAAGTTCATAGGGTAAAGCAAACGGACTTTTCAAGAAACTACGACAAGTGAACCCACACTCATACGATCCCAACGTTTAATTCCCACCAAGGAAGAGCAATCACACTGGATAACCAATTACGGGACATCTCTCTTCCTAGAGAGATCGCGAGTCAACTCTAGGCTCTTACTCAAAGTTACTATTTTTTAGGGCAACCATTGCACACTTGGTTTAAGAGAAGGTTAACCATTTGTCCTTGTAAAGACGTCGGACATCATAATACAAACGTTATTGGTTACCATTCACAATGAGTATATTCCTCATCACAACAGATCCTCACACTCAGATCTTCACTCAAGCATTTCAACTATTATTCACTCCTTCACATCCCAACGACGCATCTCACGTGTCCACAAGTCCCTCACTGTTTATCCACCAAGGCACAACACTACACATACTCTTATCACTTCAAGACATCTCCTCATGGGGTCACATTACACCAACTCAATTCCCAATAGGTAAGGAATAACCAAACGGGTAGGCACAACCATGCCACAGTCTTGAGCTCACGGCTCCGATACACCCATCAGAAAAGACAAAACGTTCAATCGGGAACACCTGTCTCGTATGTCACTATACGAGTACCACCGACACGCAACTATCTGAACATGAAAGCAACTACACGCAACATGAACAAAACGAACCTCGCCTACCAATTCTAGACCAAATGGCACCACCCTATCACTTGCCCCTAAGGGTAAAACAGCACCACCACATCTAGGCCTTAAGCCAGATACAAACCACCGCCATTATCCCCTTATGGGATCTCTACCCATCGACACATTGTCCTAAAACGACCGAGTCAGCTATACCAACATCTATCACATGCCCCATAAGCCTCACACACTCACATTCACATTCTTACCATACACCATGTATTCCACATAGTCTCTTTATCTTGAAAATGACAACCCAACCACAAAGCTCTACTTCGTAAAACTTCCTAAACAACCTTGGATCATCATTCTTCACATCACAACTACCACTGATATACATCTCATCATACGTACATGCACATCACTCGATAACCAATCCGTCAATAACATATTTAATCAACATACTCATTCCTCATATAACTCCCAACTGCTATCAAAGGATGCAGCTTAGCAATACGCTTCAAAAGAAACTCAAGGGTCATCAATAGACTCTCGAAACTATCTGGCACTACTATGGCTACCAACAACACCCCATAGGGTAAGGGACATTCCTAAACGCTGTCTAAGCCTAGACTTTCTAACGCATCTTAGGCCAGAGATTATTACGCTCCCGTCTACTATGCTCCCATCCACTATGCCCCCATTCATACCCAATCTCGGGGCACACAGCTCATGACATAGTATCTAATCACACCTCGTATCGAATCACAACAAACAACCTCTAAGAGATTTCACACACTCTACCGTACTTATTCGTCAAGATACCGGTAGCACAACAAACAACAAACAACTAACTACGGTCACCCCCAACTCACATGGGTACAATATACTCCAAATAATCAGTGCTTATCTCACGAGCTTATGCCCACCATAATCACGGACCACCGGGTTGCACTTCCACAACCCATACTACCACCCGGACCATAGCTCATCCTAACTCTACAAGCATAACTCCTATAACAAGGATATCACAACACCCAACTCATTACCTAGTCACATCACATCAACACATATTCACATATCGAGGGAAAGCCTAAAAGTAACGCGACAATCTAAGCAACTAATTTAGATTTCTCATAGAAAAAATGTCGGCCAAACGCTTTTCTATTTCAAACCCCAAAATAGTTAATCGGCCGCCAAATACCATGCCACATCATCCTAAGACTCAACCCTCCATGCCCACATTAACACATAGAATGCGCAAGACAATTTAACCGCAAACTCATGCAAGCACACAATTCATGTCGTGTAGTGGTGCCTAATCCCATCAAATAATT
>JAUMHN010106345.1:0-24696 GCA_032360265.1 Heliamphora ciliata
TTATTTCGATTAAACATGTTTCCATTTAATTAATTTAAAATTCAGAATTAATTTCCACATTTTTTCAAGATATCTAATTTTTTTAAAAAAAAAATCATCTTAAACGTGATATTTTGTAAAAAATAAAATATCTGAAATTTTTTCATTTAATTAAAATTAGTTAATTAAAAAAACTTAATTTTATTTTCCATTACAAAATATTTTAATTAAAATCGAACTTTCGAATTAATTAAATTAACAAGATAAATAAAATAGATATGCAATCATCCACATAGTATATATATATATATATATATATATATAAACATGATATGCATATATCCCGATTTTATGATCCAAGTGAAACACTGAGGTGTTTCAATATCCCTAAGAAAATCAGCTGTTTCAATCCCTGTTCGCATTTGATTCAGTGTCTTGATTGCATCAAGCATCCCTGACACTACTATATGATATATTAATATATATCATATCAGTCTCGTATATATCAGAATATACATCAAAATAGCCCCGGGAGAGAGAAAGCCGTTGGCCCACCACCAGCCACCGCCGGCGCCGCCTTGCCGCCGCCTTTAGGCGGCTCCTGCCGCCTCATCCGAACTCTGTTTTTGACGAGTTTTATATCGTTGAAAAGCTTTCAAAATATGGGATTTTTTGTTAAAAAAATTTGTTGGAAAACTGCTCGAAAAATGGCCAAAAAATTGGCCTGAACCTCAAAAAACGCTGCTGCCCACCACAGCACTGCGCAGCCAACTTCCCGAGACTTTTTCGACGTACTTTATATCAAAAGAAAGTTCTCAAAAAGTACTATTTTTCTATGAAAAAACCTGCTGAAAAATAGCCCGAAAAACTGTCAGAAACACTGCCCAAAGCTGCTTCTGTCTTTAACCGCTAACTTTCGGAACCCGTTCCGGCCTCATCCGAACTCCATTTTTGACGTACTTTATATCAAAAGAAAGCTCTCGAAAAGTACTATCTTTTTGTCAAAACAACTGCTTGAAAACTATGAGAGCCTATACCGTTTCATTTTTTATATATATCCATATTTGACGTGTTTTTTTCATCACATGAATATCATCGATGAATGGTTTATCCTTCAGTGTTGTAGAACAACATGTGTAGATATGTTTTACGCTTATTCAGGTTTCATTTTCGCTTGTTGGGATAGTTTTTGAGCAGTTAAACCGAGGCCCAAAATAGTAGGCTGTTGCCTAGCGGTCCAGTCGACTAGACTGCTTTCTCCAGTCGGCTGGATGGTCTGTTGGTGGGTTCGATCGATTGGACAGGGCTCTCCAGTCGACTGGACAGTGGCGGTGTGAGAGTTTTAGAAATCTAGAACTCCTTCAGTCGACTGGTTCAGTCGACTAGGCGACTATTTTGCCGAGCCTATAAGTATTCTAGGGGCTATTTTGTTTGGAAAAGCTTATTTCTTCCATTATCTCTGCCTTCTCTCTACATTATTGTGTTGCCCGAGCCTAGTTTTTGATGATCAGCTTGTGGATCCTTTCTATTCACGCCGTTAACTTCGCATTCATCTGGTCAGATTCTCATTTTGATGAGGTTTGGATTTCGAGGTTTTGAGTTTTGACTCACCGAGGTAAGATCCTAGACTATGTTATCTTTAAAGGGTGCTACGTGCAATTTTATGCTTTTGTACCGGTTGAAAAATGCCTACATAGCATATTGTATATTTTAAACCATGATTATACAGATAAAAAGCATATTTTTTGCTTTTCTTGGTTTATCACATGTTGTGAGGCGTTTGGGGTTTGGTGAGAGGAACTTTGTTGGGTTGGACTCACGAGTGTGTTGTTGGATTTTGATGTGATAATCAAAAAGGACCGTATTGGGATATTCGAATCTTGTTAATTTGGGCACGAGTTACTCCTCGGTAAAAGACCAAAAAATTGCATAAAATGGGTTTCTCTGCCCACCGGCTAGTGAACCGGGTAAGGATGCAGGTTGTGTCGTGGTATAGAAGGTTTCGTTACTCCATGGGGCAAGTGTGGCCAAGTGGATGGCAGCGTTACTTGGGTCTATATGCCCATTCGGTATCGGTGACTAGATTTTGAAACCACGAGATGGTAGAACCACTTAGATGTGGCAGTAATTCGTGAGTGTGCGTGCGTGTGTATACGTTGATGAATTTGGGGTTTTCTGTAGTAAAACCATTTACTTATACTATGTGATTACATATCCTGCTTTACTACATCATAGTCTATTTCTATTGGGGTTCGGGTCATGTAGTGAGATTTGTTAAAACCTTTTTCAGGTATTAATGATCATGTGGAGCTGATCTAGCTGTGCTCGTAGTGGAAGACTATTATATAGTTTTTTTTTCCTTTTTGTTATAGAAGCATATATTTATATATATGTTGCCTGTTTATGAAGGCATATTTTGTAAGCCTTGAGGCTGTATATTATAAACTGGTGGTTTGTTGGGTGTCTCACGTGACCCTAGAATTTGAGGCATGACAACTTGGTATTAGAGCTCTAGGTTCGCATACCTAAGAGCCATGGAAAAAGGGTGCGTCATCCGGTGAGGATGACTGTGTATGCTTGCTTGCATGTGTTTAAGTTTTTTTATGACATGCTGATAGCTTGTTAAACATGGTAGTTGGTGTATATGTGGGTATGGAGGTTGGTCTAAGGATGGATTAGTCTTGCCTTCGGATGATTGGATTAACAAATTTGGAAGCCAAGTTAGAAACACATTTAGCCAACATGTTTTCTAGCAAGGAATCTGAATAGGTTATCCAAATTGACGCGTTCGTCTTGTTGGCTCTCCTCGGTATGTGAGATGTGTTTATAGAGTCTTAAGTGGTTATGTGTTAACATGTTCATATGTGTTATACTTTTATGTTAGTAATAACATGCTATAGGAAAGCTTATCCTGTTATCTTGCTTTTATATATAGAACTATGTCCACGTGGGGAGGACAGGGACTGGGTCGTGGCCGAGGTCGTGGCCAAGGTCGAGTACATGTTCAGGTTTCGGAGGAGGGGGACGTTCATGCTCTGCAGGAACAGGTGGGTGGTGTTGACATTGTATAGGAGATGCTTGCTACCATGAGAGCTATGGCTGAGGCGACCAGGGCTAGAGTGAGGGCTCTTGAGCCAAGGGCATCTATAGCAATGAGGGACTTCTGACGGTTGGACTCTCCAACCTTTTCTGGGGAGATGGACCCCAAAGTTGCTACTGAGTGGCTAGAAGTAACCACGACGATCTTAGATACTCTAGAGATCAAGAAGGATGTTATGCGTGTTAAGTTGGAAGAATTCCAGCTTCGGGAGGATGCGAGGGAGTGGTAGAAGTTCGCCAAAACCACGGTGGATGACACGTGGGTCTCTTTTAAGAGGGTCTTTCTGGAGAAGTATTTCCCGAGATCTTCGAGGGATACATACCGTGAGGAGTTCCTCTCCTTTGTTAAGGCAAACCTTACCGTGATCCAGTACGAGGATAGGTTCGCGAATCTATCGCGGTTTGCTTCTAAGATGGTGTCAACGGAGGAGTTGCTCACCAGAAGGTTTGAAAGGAGCCTTCAACCCGCTATCAAGGATAGGATTGCATCACTGGGCTTGTGTGTATACATTGATATGGTGGAAGCTGCTATTCGAGTAGAGAACTCGATGGCAGAGAGCCGTAGAGCCAGGGAGAGCAGAGACCAACAGAGTGATGGGAGTACATAGTTCTAGGGGCATGGGAAAAAGCGCCAGTGGTCGTTAGGACCGAGTTCCCGTTCAGTGGGATCGCATCAGTCGCAGTTTTCTACGCTTGCACCTTTTGTAGCCTCTACAAGAAAGCCGGAGCAGAGAGAGGTCACGTGTTATCGATGCAAACAGTTAGGGCACCGTTCATACGGGTGCCCACTGAGGGGCCAGGTTCAGAGTTCAGCGCCTGTCCAGTCACAGTCGCAGGGGAAAGAGCCACCTTTGTGTTTTGAGTGTGGTCAGTCTGGGCACATTCTATGATACTGTCCTTGAGGAGGGAATGTTCAGAGTGTGACGGGAGCGTCACTTGCTCCATCTTCCTAGAGACGACAGGCTCCGCAGCAACCTAGGGCTCAGATGTCTCGGTTTGTAGAAGAAGGTGCTTCAGCGCAGTCTGTGAGGCAGCCGACGACTCAGAGTTATAGTGGGCAGGCCAGATCACCACAGGCCCGAGGTTTTGTTCTTGCTGATCCCAGAGCTTACAAAGCACCAGTTGCACCCGATGCTATAGCTACTCCCTCCATGATCAGAGGTACTCTCCTAGTATATAGATCATGGGCCAGTGTTCTTATCGACACGGGAGCATCTCATTCATTTATTTCTTCTACTTTTGCATTTTCATTGGGGTTGGAGACAGACTCGTTGAGTAGTGCGTTGAGTGTAAAGACCCCAGTCAGCGGGAGTATGATGTTGAGTAGAGTTTAAAGATCTTGCGAGTTAGGAGTCATCGGTCATTGTTTAGTGTTTGATTTTATCATTCTAGGCATGACCATGTTTGATGTCATTTTAAGGATGGACTGGCTGACTACCTATCGTGTCTTTATAGATTGTGAGCGACGGAGAGTATCCATCTATACGCCAGAGGGTGACTGCTTTTATTTTGTAGGAGATCGGGATGGGGGCTTGGTGTCTATGCCTGGTGTCACTCGTGTTCTTGGGAACTTGGGTTTCTACTTTTTTTCTCTCAGGTTGGATGAGCCGGTTGGGGTTCGAGGGGAGTTACCTCACGTGGTTTACGACTATCTAGATGTCTTTCTAGACGATCTGTTCGAGTTGCCACTAAGCTGTGATGTGGAGTTCTCTATTGATCTTGTTCTGGGATCTGCTCCCATCTATATGCCATCTTACCGCTTCGCACCGGCTGAGTTGCGAGAACTCAAGGTGCAACTGCGGGAGTTGCTTGACAAAGGGTTTTTACGTTTGAGCACGTCGCCGTGGAGAGCTCCAGCTCTGGTCACGAAGAAGAAGGATGGGTCCTTGAGACTGTGCATAGACTACAGGAAGCAGAATATGGTAACGGTGAAGAACAAATATCCAATGCCGAGGATTGACGACTTGTTTGATCAGTCAAAGGGGTTGTGCTGCTTCTCGAAGATTGACTTGAGGTCCGGATACCACCATCTGAGGATTAAGGATGGGGACATAGCGAAGACCGCCTTTCGGACTCGCTATGGTCACTATGAGTTTCTGGTTATATCGTTCGGCTTGACGAATGCTCCTGCGACATTTATGGGTTTGATGAATCGGATCTCCATCCCTATCTAGACAGTTTCATGGTGGTGTTTGTCGATGATATCCTTATTTATTCACCCATGAGGGAGGCACACGAGGAACACCTACGTATTGTTTTGCAGACTCTGAGAGAGCATCGCTTGTATACGAAGTTCGAGAAGTGTGAGTTTTGGATGACAGAGGTGAGATTTCTAGGACACGTGGTGTCGAAAGATGGGGTATCTATGGATTCATCGAAGACTGATGCTGTGATGGGTTGGGAGCGACCAAAGAATGTCTTTGAGATTCGCAGTTTTCTGGGTTTGACAGGCTATTATCGACGATTTGTGAAGGACTTTTCTAGATTGGCAGCACCGATGACGTGTCTGACACGGAAGGGAGTTATGTTTGTGTGGAGTGAGTCCTGTGAGTTGACTTTCTAGGAGCTGAAGAGGAGATTAACTAGTACGCTAGTGTTGATTTTTCCCGAGCGAGGTTTAGGTTATACGATGTACTGTGACGCATCACTTGATGGTTTGGGTTGCGTTCTGATGCAGGGAGGTAAGGTCGTGGCTTATGGATCGCGACAGCTGAAAACACATGAGAAGAACTACCCGACACATGATCTGGAGTTGGCAACCGTGATCTTTGCTTTGAAGACATGGCGTCACTATCTGTATGGTGAGCACTTCGAGGTTTTCTCTAATCATAAGAGCTTAAAATACTTGATTTCGCAGAGAGACTTGAATCTACGCCAACGATGATGGATGGAGTTATTGGAAGACTACGACTTTGATTTGCAGTACCACCCGAGAAAGGCAAATGTCGTGGCCAACGCACTCAGTAGGAGATCTCATGGTTCGTTAGCTTCTGTGGCAATGCGAGAATGGGATATGCTTAGAGATGCTGGGGAGTTTGATCTATGTCTCGGAGAGACAAGGAAAGGCGCGACTTTATTTTCAGTAGCTTCACAACCTACGTTAGTTGCATGTGTGCTTGAGGCTCAGCAGACCAATCAAGAGGCTCAGATGATACAGAATCGTATTACCACTAGGAAGGACACTAGGGGATGGGTTGTAGGCCCAGATCAGAGTTTGAGTTTGACAGGCAGATTATTTGTGCCAGAATCGTGTCGTACTGAGGTGCTACATGATTTTCATCATTCACGTCTTGCAGTGCATCCAGAAGGCACGAAGATGTATCACGATTTGCGCCATCAGTTCTGGTGGACGGGAATGAAGAGGGACGTGATCCGGTTTGTGTCTCGATGCCTTACTTGTCAGCAAGTAAAGGTAGAACACCAGAGACCAGTAGGATTATTACAGCCGTTGTCGATATCTAAGTGGAAGTGGGAGAACGTCACGATGGATTTTGTATCAGGATTTCCTCGATCACCGAAAGGACACGATACTATTTGGGTTATGGTTGATAGGTTGACGAAGTCTGCACAGTTTTTTCCCATTCGAGTAAGGGATTCGGTGGACAGATTAAGTTGGTTGTATGTCTGAGAGATAGTTCGATTACACGGAGTACTTGTAACTATCGTTTCTGATCGAGACCTGCGCTTTACATCGCGCTTTTGGCAGAGTCTTCAGGTGGCCTTGGGAATGAGCTTGACATTTAGCACAACCTTTCACCCGCAGACAGATGGTTAGTCTGAGAGGACTATACAGATTTTGGAAGACATGTTGAGAGCTTGTGTACTTGATTTTCAAGATTCTTGGGAGGATCATCTACCGTTGGCAGAGTTTACATACAACAACAGCTATCAGTTCAGTATTGGGACGGCACCGTATAAGGCTTTGTATGGTGGGTTGTGTAGATTGTCTGTGTGTTGGACAAATGTGGGGGAGACCACTATTTTGGGACCCGACTTAGTACGGGAGACGACGAAGAAGATTATAGTAATTCGCCAGCGTCTAGCGACAGCTCAAAGCCGTCAGAAGAGTTATGATGATAAGAGGAGGAGACCGTTAGAGTTTGTAGTGGGGGATCACGTGTTTCTGAAGGTCTCGCCATGTAGAGGGTTGATGAGATTTGGTCATAGTGGGAAGCTATCACCGCGCTTTATTGGACCATTCGAGATCCTGGAAAGGATTGGGATGGTAGCATACCATTTGGCCTTTCCACCTCTGTTAGCATCTGTGCACAACGTAATTCACATTTTCATGCTTCGGAGGTATGAGCCTGATCCTTCACATGTTCTGGATTGGGCTGAGCTGCGGGTTGATGAAGATGTCACATACGAGGAACATCCAGTGAAGATTCAAGACACGAAGGAGCAAGTGTTGAGAGAGAGAACGATTGCTTATGTCATGATTTAGTGGCTTCATCACGGGGTTGAAGAAGCGACATGGGAGATTGAGTCTGGCATTCGTGCTAGATACCCGGAGCTGTTTACCTCCTAACCTTGCGACCTTGTAGTGAATTTCGGGAAAAAAATTCCTTGAGGGGGGGGGGGGGAGGTAGAGTTGTGAGACCCTATACCATTTTATTTTTTCAATATATCCATATTTGACGTGTTTCTTTCATCACATGAATATCATCGATGAATGGTTTATTCTTCAGTGTTGTAGAACAGCATGTGTAGATATGTTTTACGCTTTTTCGGGTTTTGTTTAGGCTTGTTGGGATAGTTTTTGAGTTGTTAAACCGAGGCCCAAAATAGTAGGCTATTGCCCAGCGGTCCAATTGACTAGACTGCTTTCTCCAGTCGACTGGATGGTCTGCTGGTGGGTTCGGTCGACTGAACAGGGCTCTCTAGTCGACTGAACAGTGGCGGTGCGAGAGTTTGGAAATCTGGAACACCTTCAGTCAACTGGTTCAGTCGACTGGGCGACTGTTTTGCCAAGCCTATAAGTATTCCAGGGGTTGTTGTGTTTGGAAAAAGCTTATTTCTTCCATTCTCTCTGCCTTCTCTCCACATTTTTGTGTTGCCCGAGCTTAGTTTTTGACGATCAGCTTGTGGATCCTTGCTATTCACGCTGTTAACTTCGCGTTCATCTGGTCAAATTCTGGTTTTGACAAGGTTCGGATTACGAGGTTTTGAGTTTCGACTCACCGAGGTAGAATCCTAAACTATGTTGTCTTTAAATGTGTTACGTGTAAGTTTATGCTTTTCAACTGGTTGAAAATGCCTACATAGCATATTGTATGTTTTAAACCATGTTTATACGGATAAAAAGCATATTTTTTGCTTTTCTCAGTTTAACACATGTTGTGAGGCATTTAGGGTTTGGTGAGAGAAATCTTGTTGGGTTGGACTCACGCGTGTGTTGTTGGATTTTGATGTGGTAATCAAAAATAACCGTATTGGGATCTTCAGATCTTGTTAATTTGGGTACAAGTTACTCCTCGGTGAAAGACTGAAAAACTGCGCAGAATGGGTTTCTCTGCCCATCGGCTAGTGAACCAGGAAAGGATACAGGTCGTGTCGGGTATAGAAGGTTCCGTTACTCTATAGGGCCTATGTGGCCAGGTGGATGGTAGCGTTACTTAGGTCTATATGCCCGTTCTGCATCGGTGCCTAGAATTTGAAACCACGAGATGGTTGAACCACTTGGATGTGGCAGTAACTCGTGTGTGTGCGTTCGTGTGTACACGTTGATGAACTTAGGGTTTTCTGTAGTAAAACCATTTACTTATGCTATGTGATTACATATCCTGCTTTACTGCATCATAGTCTATTTCTATTGGGCTTCGGCTCACGTAGTAGGATTTGTTAAAACCTTTTTCAGGTGTTGATAATCATGTTGAGCTGATCTAGCTGCGCCCGTGGTGGTAGGAAGACTATTGTATAGTTTTTTTCCCTTTTTGTTATAGAAGCATGTATTTATATATATGTCGCCTGTTTTGGTAAGCCTTGAACCTGTATATTATAACTGTATGGACAGGTTTGCATGTAGCTCTGAGAGTGAACCTGGGGTACTCTTTTTATTCCATAGCTGTATTATTTTCGATGGTTGTTTTTTTTGTAATTAATTGTAACATAAAAGAAAAGAAAAAATATTACATGAATAGAAGGGGCATACCCTAGAAAATTATATAAGTACCACTAAGAGCCTACGTCCTAAACATATTCAACAACTAAAAAAAAACCCTCGCTCTAAGTGGGGGATAGCGAACAAAAAATCATATTTCACGCACATCTCGCGTGATTAGAGAAAAACCACTATCCAACCCCACTAGGAAGAGCTACCAACTTAAGTGACCAAGAGACAGTTTCTTCTTTTTCTTACCACTAGACTGGTTAGCCTGCTTACTCCCTTCCTTCTGTATGGGGAAAGAGGTGGGGGACTTCATGCTCCCCGTCAATCGGGGTCCACAAATCCGTAGCCTCACAATTTTCCACATCCAAAAGTGCTCAGAAAGAGTTAGAGATCACTACATGTGCCCCTTGCTCCCTTTCACCCACATCGGTTGACGATGTAGAATTCACAGAAGGTGCAACATCTCGAGGCCCCTTAGGCCCAGCTATAATTGCTCCACACTAGAAGGGGAAACAATTGGTGGGACCGAAGCTTGCTCAGTTCTAACTCTCTCCACTGGGGCCGGAGGACTAGAATTTCTAATAATAAGATTATCATGGGTGGAAAGCACTGGCATCTCAACATCGGGAATGGCTACCTTCTTATGAAAGTTGAGCCCCGAACTCGAACCCTTCTCTGGAAAAACCCTACTCGCCTGGTTGGAGACCATAGGATTCATCTTCGTCATGGCAAGATCTCCCAGGCTCACATCTTTACCATTACCAACTTTAATCCAATCAGCTTGATCCTTGGAAGTCTCTACACTAACCTTTTGCACAGAACGGTGGCACTTACTAACATCATGCCCAAAAGCCTTGCATGTGACTCAGATGGTAGGAAGCCCTTGAAATTCTACACGAATTGGGACAAGTTCACCTTCACACCTAATGTAGATCTCATGATTCTGCGGTTGGGTCGCATCAATTTCGATATAAACTCTAGCATAGAAAATATGTTGTTTCAAGTCTGTAGCACAATCCAAAAACAAAGGCACACCCAGAACACTAGCAATTCTGCTTAAACACTGCGCATTCCAAAATTCTAATGGCAAGTCATGGAGCTTGACCCACACGGGGATCGTAAACATTGCTTCCTTGGTTAAAGGAAACCGTTTCCTCCATTTTTTAAGGATAAGGAGCTTCCCCGAAAAGTGTCACGGCCCTCTATCAAGAACGCTTTCCATAGCTTCCATACTGATGAACTTAAAGAAATAAAAACCCTTGTCGTTACCATATACTTCTGTCAAACCGTCCTGGTTCCATAATGTTGTTACTGTTGCCCTAACCAACGCAAACGGCATGGTGACGTCCAAAAAATAACCCACTAGGCAGGGCTCCCATTCTTGAGAATCAACCAAGTCCCCTCCAATATCCACAATAGCTCCATTCTCACGGTCCACCGGTGCAAAATACTCCAAACTTATGTTTGAAGAACTTTGGGTAGTCAATAAAGAAGCCCAAGTTCTGCTTGCCATTCTATCGAACACTTGGCATGCACCCGGGGCCGCTCCCCCATTTTCCTGCAGGGGATGAGGCTCTGGAGGTCTACCGCCTGGGATATGACGCATACGGCCACGGAAGCCACCCTATGTCCCCAGGTGAGCAACACCACAGAGAAGACCCGAGTGAGTCTCTCTCGGCAAAACACCCTCTATTCTATGATTAATGTCCTTAGTAAAACATTCAAGCCCAACCTCGACCGTATTCCTAGCATCGTAAGGCCCAACCACACCATGAACAACACTATGCATTTTTGTACCAAGGAAAGGGTTCGTACCTAATGGTGAGGGACCTGTGAGCTGTTCGCCATGGAGATTCCCAAGGTGAGCTTCAATAGCCATAATCTGTTCCTTGCCGAGAGGACTAAGCCCTTGTTGTGCACGATTCAGAGCCCCAGCTGCGACCCTCCCAAAACCATGGAATTTCTTTGCTGGAGACTCGCTAACCGAATCTTGGAGCAGAGCACCACTTCGCAGAACAGTCGTCTAGCCATCCAGAATTGCCAAATAGACTGGAGGGGAAACCCTAACAGAGGCGGAACTCGCCACAGGTTCATGCATATCAATAGAGGAAGACACTATTTTCATGTGACCCTGGAATTTGGGGCGTGAAAAAAATAGCCCAAAAAACTGTCAGAAAACTGCTTGGAAGTTTCTGCCACCAGGCGCCGCTGCTGCCGGCCTGTTTGCCACCTGTTTGGGTTGTTATTTTGTCCATTTTTTTATTTTTGACAGTATTTTGAGATATGTTTTACTGTTATTTTATGTTTGAAAAAGTTTCCAAAAAATAATCTCAAAAATGGCCCAAAAATTAAAAAAACCGCTGCCTAACCGCCGCCGGCAAAGCCACAGGAACTGGACTGTTTTGGTGATTTTTCCTCGCTGTTTTTGACTTATTTTTTATACTATTTTTTATTCATAAATACTGCATAAAAAACTTATCGCGATCTGTAGCCCGTAAAAATCCGAACCATCGCCGGTGCCGCCTCCATTCTTGGATATATTCAACATGTTCTTAAATAACCTAAACAGATATTTAAAAACATAAAGTTAACTATTACATCGTTCCTATATCCCAAAGGCTCACATTCAATCTATCACGGTTAACCCCCGTGATTAAAAATAATAATCATCATCATTCACACCATTCAATCAAATATGAAAAATAAATGACGATCAAAAAATCGAGATTAAAACACTTGCAAAACAAAGTTAGCAACAGTTTTAAAACTACCTGGCCCCGATAATCGAAAACAAAAAATAAAACGGCTCTGATACCAAATGTTTTTTTTTAGGTAATTTCTGATACCAATTGTTGAAGGCAAAACTGTCAAGATCTTTGGTTTTGCAAACGATTATCTAAAAAAAATTAACTCGACAGGCAAATGCCAAAACGAGTTTCAAATAAAAACTTTTGATGACGAACGATCAAAATAAAATCCGTGCATCTGAAGTTAATTTAGAAAAATACCTTTTTACTGGTCGAATCTTCAACTACGATTTGAATCCAAGGTAAAGCTCCTGTCAGATCTTCTACTTTATTCCCTTATGCGATTCCCGAATATAGTTTTGGTTATAATCCTTCGAGAACTCGTACCTACAAAACCTGAATAGTTTTAGTCTTAGAAGACAAGTTATAAAACTGGTTCAGCTTACCCGCATATTTATAGGGCTACAGTAGGAATCTGGGGAGTAATTATAAGTAAAACTTCCAGTGAAACACAGACACGTATCAACGGTTTCTTCAATTAAGCAAACCCATAGCGATATCTGCAATTATGGAAAACTAATAGTGATTTCTGCAATTTTCATAAAATACTAAATTACAGTTCACACCACTACAGAACTATAATTGCACTCTGACCCATAATCTTAAGATCATATTGCATTGAGTTTCTATTATTAAATGCTTACAATTTCTCCCCACGTTAAGATTCTCGATACCCACCCATTAAATTTAATTACTGACAATTTAATTTAATCGGCATCTTGGTATTCCTTAAACCCTTCCAATTAACTTATTTGACTGCCGGATAATCAAATCCACCTACAGGGTTTGACCCGGTCAAAACTTATAAGTTTTCTTCAGGTGCTATCGTCAATCTTAATCTTTCGGGACGTGAATTCCGTCAATAATTAATATTCGCCATATAAATAATACCGCCATCCAACTCATCGAGAATATAGACCCATATAAGATTGCACCCTCTAATGAATAAAAATAATAAATATTAAATATACGCAAATCAATAATTATTTCAGTATTAAGAGGATAAGCACTATTTATAATAACCATGGGGTGTGAATTAATTTATATAGTCAGTATAAAATTAATTACCCAAAATGTCCCGTTCAATACACACAAAATGTACTGACATAGAGAGTCAGAACAATAGACGACGCTATTATCTGTTTTCCGTAACCAAGGCAGGCCTACTAAAATTCTGTGCCACAGTCGTACCGACGGTATGTTTATTTCCATATAAACTGTAAACATAAAACTTATATTCTGCAAGAATCTAAAATCTGATCTTTTGTGTGCAAGCCGTACTCTACACACCAGATTAAATACCATACAGAATATTGGACATCCATGCATAACATTGAAGAAATATATACGTTGCTCATAAAAATTCTCATAAAATGAAAATTTAATTTTATTAAAATAAAATTAAATACTAAAAACATGATTTTCAGTATACCAACCCTAACACTAATATCACCCAAAATATCCCTCAACTCATCTCTCTTAACACCTCAAAAAGTTGTAGATAACATGTATATCTAACTATTCACGAAAAAGGAGCACAAAATAGTAGGTTCTAATAGGTCAAAATTTCTTTAAAACTCTCTGTGGTGTTTCAGCCTTTAAAGAACACACTTCTATCACATATTTTTGTATAGTCAAAAATTCCTATTTTTAGTAACCTACGCCAACAGTGGTCTACATGAACATTATAGGTAACATATTGAACTACTTGCTGTCTCAAAATCAAACCTAGATACCTTGAGAAAGTTTCTCTAAACCGTTTCAAACTCTCTGTCCAAAACTGGTTCTGCTAAGGGTTTGGCGACTGACAGAACCTACTTTACAAAATAGCTTATATCTCCAATATGTTTCAAACAGCCACCCCTCGCACCCTTCATGAGCCTTGTAGGGAACATGTTTAACTAGAACATATCCAAAAATGGGCTTATTTAGACTTGATTTGTTGCCCCAAAACCAACACCAACAGAGGCGTATTTTTGATAAAATTTTCGAGGAAAGTGCTGAGATGTTTTTGCTTAGAATGCTTTATTCACCAATTTGCCTTAGCTTTTGGCCTTAATATTAAATATAAGAGTTGTAAAAAATATTTTTATCTAAATGGTGTTTAAAAATCATAACTTGATTCCAAGTCATGATGTCCCAAAACCTATCTGTCCTTTATATGATGATTGATTTGAATTAGTTGATTAGTATTTTTAAGTGAATGTACGATGATTAGAACTCATACCATCAAGTTTGAATTATATCTTGAGAATTGTCACGAGCATCTTGGTCTTAAAATGAAAGGCAATGACAATAAGTCTCTAAAGCAATACACGATAATGGCAATAAGTCCCATCACGGCAATGATAATAAGTCCCGGGTGCAATGAAAGGAAATGACAATAAGTCTCTTCACAGCAATGACAATAAGTTCCTGAAGTAATACACGACAATGGCAATAAGTCCCATTACGGTAATGACAATAAGTCCCATCACGACAATGACAATAAGTCCCTGGTGCAATGAGAGGCAATGATAATAAGTCCCAAAGTGGAACTCCTATTTTATTTTTGGATGAATGTCGGGTCGGACACTTGCATCGCATCCATTGCATCATATACTTGTACACTTGTTGTTATATGTGATGCCCCATCCTCTGGGCACGTCGGGACATACATAAATATAAATAAAAGAATATTCTAGCCATTTATTCATATTTATATACGTTAATTATTACATCATAAAGGAGTTTTGAACTGATTAAAAGGTACATAGCGAATACATTTTCACCATGAAATTTCAAAATTTACAATAAGGACGGAAAAATTGAACAAAAGAACAAAAGGCGAAGATTTAAATCTTCGGCAAGCACTATCGGGGTTCGCTGGCTCCTGCCATTCACCCTATTCTTTGAATCCTTCTTCTCCTTCTAGGACAATTTTCTCCAAGTACTCTCCTCACATGCGGCACGAATGCCATGAGCCAAAGCTCTATAGAAAAACACTCTAAACCTTCTAACTATTCTCATGGAAAAATATTTCACAATGCACACCATATAACACTTTAAGCACACTCTAAACCTTCCGTTGTCGATGAAGATTAACAACCAGTTGCTGTACACGGAAGTCCCAAGTACTAGGGTATTTTCTCCTAGTCGCGACACCAACCATGGGTTTTCTCAAGACCCATTCGGTGGAGACCTAGTTAGGGTTTCTTCAACCCATAGCGAGGTAAGAATGTCGGCGAACTAGTCATACCTGGGCGCGGAGCAAAAATTGATCGAGATGGTTGTTCCGCAAAGTGGTGCTCTGCCCCAAGTTCCAAACTGCGAGATACCAACTGAGAAATTCCATGGTTTAAGAAGGTCGTGGATGGGGCCCTGAACCATGCACAGCTAGGGCTTAACCCTCTCGGGAAGGATCAAATTGTGGCTATTGAAGCTCACCTAGAGAATCTCCATGGAGGAAAGCCAACAGGTCCCTCTCTCACAGGTATGAACCCTCTCTCCAGTACAGATTTTTCGCCTATCCAGTTAGCGCATGTCATTGATGGGGCTCTAGATGCTAAGGATTCAGTTGAGGTTCAGCTTAAATGTTTAATTGAGGACCTTAATCATAGAACAGAGGAGGTTTTTTTAGACATTAGTCATTTGGATGTTTTACCGAGAGCGACTCACTCGGTTTCCACCAGAGGCAGAGGAGGCGGGCGCTTCCCATTTCGGGGAGGCGCTCGGTTTGGTCGACGTGATTCGAATATACCCCATCAGGGGGTGGCGCCATCTGTTGGGGTTGCTAGGCCTTGGGCCCCCATGGTTTCTCATCTTGGATCGTACAAGGGGAAGGTGGTTTCTGAAAATTCTGAAACTGTAGGTAAGGTGTTTAACAACTTGCCTCAACCAAAATCTTGGGCATCTTTGCTTATGAATCGAAGTTTTTCCAGTTCTAATCTTGAATTTGTTGAATCTAAGGACCCAAATCATCCTGAGATTATTGAAATTGCCAGTGATTTAGTCGATGACAAGTCTTAGGAGCCATGCCTAGTGGGCTATTTCTTGGATATAGACCTCGCTTTTGGTTTAGTTAGAGCCACGGCTAGGGTGTTGTGGGGGCAAGAGGGTTTGGTGGATGTCTATGGTACTGACAACGGTTTCTATATCTTTAAGTTCTGCAGTATGGAAGCTATGGAGAAGATTTTGGACAAGGGGCCTTGGCATTTCTTGGGTAGACTCTTGATTCTGCGTCGTTGGAAAAAGAGGCTCAAACTTGCTAAAGAGGCTCTCTCTAAAATTCCTATTTGGGTAAAATTTCATGAGTTACCCCTCGAATTCTGGAATTTTGCATGTCTGAGTAGAATAGCTAGTGCTGTTGGTCTTCCTCTCTATCTGGATAAGGCCACAGATACATAGCAGTGCATCTCATATGCGCGGGTGTGTGTGGAAGTTGATGCGACCAAGCCTTTGTTACATTCTATCTTGGTTCAATGTGAAGGGAATATTGTGGAAGTTAGCGTTGAGTATCAAGGTCTACCATCGGTTTGCTCCCATTGTAAAGTGTTCGATCATGATATTAGCCAATGCCAGAATAAGCCTGTAAAGTATCAACATGATTGGACTCCAGTCGGTCAAGGGAAAGAGGTCACCAGAGGTTCTGGTAGGTCTGACCGTCCTTCTTTGCTTTCCTCCTGGGCTTCTCCCTATTGCCCGTTCAAGGTGCCTGATGTGCCTACAGCTGTTGTTGTTGGTGTGAAGTTAACCAAGCCCGCTGATGCGGGCAATAGGGAGCAAGAGGCGGATGGTTCTTTGGTGGAGAATGTAGCTCATCCGCCACATGTGAATGCAGGTGATTGTGAGGTGCCTAGAAATAATGCGCTTCTGTGGATTTCACAAATTCAGCAGAGATGGGTGACAGGGAGCAAGCGACATATGTTACTCTTACTTTAAATTCTTTCAGCGTGCTTGTGTGTAAGAAAAAGAAAAAGAAACAACAGTCATCTGGTCCAGTAGGCTAGTAGGTTTATCCTGCGGGGTTGGTGTGTGTTTGAGAATTGTATTTGTTTTGTTAGATTCTCTCCCCCGCTTCCATGCGGGGGTGGTGTGGGTTGTGATGTTTTGTTTTCTTTGCTTATGGGTTTGTGTTGTAATTTCCTGGGGTATACCCCTTGGTTTCTTGTAATTTTTTTCTTCATTTATACTACATTTAATTACCCAAAAAAAAATTTATTGCATGGTAGCAGATAAGTCAATAAACATGCGTATGAGATGCCATGTATGCAATGCAAATGTATTTTTCCTTCCCGATTATAAATCAACCAATCAAATTTCGAGTGGTACCATTAGGTTCCTGTACATTAGCGTTCCCGATCACGCGGCGTATAGCAGGCTTTCGGCTCAAGACGTGATGCGGTTCAGGACGTAACATGGCTCAAGATATATATAGCTTAAAGTCATTCACACCCAACACAATAATCCAAATGGCACTGTTACGTTCCTGTACATTAGGTTCCCGTACATCAGCATTCCCGATCACGCGGCGTATAGCAGGCGTTCGGCTCAAGACGTGATACGACTCAGGGCGTAACACAGCTCAGGACGTATACGGCTCAAAGTTAACATGTCCAATACCATAATTCTAATGACACCATTTTGTTCCCGTACGTTAGGTTCCCGTACATCAGCGTTCCAGATCATGCGGCGTATAGCAGGCGTTCGACTCAAGACGTGATACGGCTCAAGACATAATATAGCTCAAGTCGTATATGGTCCATTGCCAACACCCCCATCAACTAGGACTCACTAATCAAGATAAAAAGGTCTTTCTTTCCCCACATCAACTACATTAAGATACATCTCAAAATATACAAGAGGTTACCCACAAGATGCCCCAAGTGCAATGTAATAATGCTTATGATACAACGACTTGTATTCTGAAGTGCAACTTAACAATAGCATGGTATGAAACTAAGCATGGAAAGATGTACAAACCAACATTGCATAAAGTACAAATCTTTAAAGCACAAGGTACAACCATTAAAGCACTAATTACAATCACGTGAGGCATAAGTTAAAATTCTCAAGACTTGGTTCAAACTTGATGACATGAGTTCTAATCTTCGTACATTCATTTAAAAACACTAATCATCTAATTCAAATCAATCATCATATAAAACTCGGGTCTCACGACAATGGATACTCAAACATGCATATAGCATTTTTAAAGGCCAAGTTTAAGTACTAAAATTAAAGGGTCGGCAGGCTTTTGGGGCACTAAACTTGGAATCAAGTTATGATTTTTAAACACCATTTAGATAAAAATATTTCCTGCATCTCTTATATTTAACACTAAGGCCAAAACCTAAAGCAAATGGGTGAATAAAACATCCTAAGCGAAAATGGTTCAGCACTTTCCTCAAAAGTTTACTAAAAATACGCCTCTGTTAGTCTCAATTTTTGGGTATTAATCAAGTCCAAATGAGCCTGTTTTTGGATATGTTCTAGTTAAGCATGTCCTCTACAAGTTTATTGTTTAGTGCTAAGGGTAGGTATTTGGAACAATTTAGCATTTTTAGCCATTTTATAAAATAGGATCTGTTAGCAGCCAAAACTCAACAGAGCCGATTTTGAATAGAGAGTTTGAAACGGTTTTGAGGGACCTTCGTGAGGTATCTAGGTCTTAGTTTTGGACAACAAGTAGGTCAATATGTTAGCTACAATATTTATGTAGACCACTTTGGGAGTAGGTCACTAAAAATAGGGCTTTTGGGCTATAAAAAAATATGTGACAGTGGTGTCCTTTGAGGGCTGAAACATAATAGAGAGTTTCAAAGGGGTTTCGACTTATCAAAACTCACTAGTTTGTGCTCTGTTTTGGTGGGTAGTTAGATATACATGTTATCCAAAACTTTTATGTTTTGGCCAAAGTTCGAATTTCATTGTAAACTAGGGTTTTAGGTCGGTAGTGTTGACTGGTCGAAAAATGACAAACTTTGGTAAAATTGCAATAACTCGAGTTCTACTTACTCAAATGAGTTGAAACCAACTTTGGATGAAATATAACACAAAAATATAAATCTGGACATAAAGAACATGCTTAGATCAATTTTCGACGTTGAGTTATGGAGTTCCAAATTTCAGGGCAGAAACATCAAAGTTCTCAAAAATCAAGTCGCTTTATGTTCAAGGCTCCTACTTATGAAATGTCAAGGTTTTGTTCCATTTCTTTGCGTGCTTGTGTTTTAGACATGAATATTAAGGTTCTAGCACACTTTTAAGTCATCAACTCAAAAATAACAACACACAACAATATCTCATATCATCCAAAAACACAACAGCCCCTAATTCTCAACTACAATGCCCTTTCGGTTTATTTTTTATTTTTGATTTTTAAAGTGTTTAAAGAGATGAGTTGATGAATATTTTGAGTGATATTAGGCATAATGTTTATAGGTTTACTTACTTGTTTAGAGGCTCAAGGGATGGTAGGATAAAAGGACTTAGTTTTAGAAAAACACCACTTGATTTTTAGCTCCCTTCTTCCTTCTTTCTTTTTCTTTCTTCTCTCAACTCACTCAAACTCCTCAAGAATACTTTAAATCTGGGTTTTCCCCTCTCTTGACTGAATATATGGAAGGGAGAAGAGAGTGTTTGGCTTGGTTTATATAGGGAATGCTAGGGAATACAATGATTAAATTTTAAGTCCTTTTAAATCATTTTCCTTCTATATCACATGGGTTGAGTTGAATGGTGCAAGTTTTGAGGGAGACAAATCATATTTGGGGAAGGAAAATATAGCTAGGGTCAGTTTGGGGGAAAAAATCTAATCTCAATCAATCAAGGGGTTTTTTCCTTAGTTTGCGTACCCTTTTGTGCAAGAAAAGGCTTTAAAACTTAATTTGATGTATCTTTTTGATGTCTTTTTCTATTGAAACTTATTATTTTAGTATGTTTATGATAAATTTAGTATTCTCATGAATTATCATAGTTTCTATAGCAATTAATTAAATAGATATAGTCTTTCAAGTCAAATTATGTTAGTTTGTCAATATATGGCTTTTTGACTTATTTTAGTGTGTATGAACATTAATAATAATTTGTTTACTTTTGTTAGCCTATAATACCATAATATTATGTATATTACTTGTTTAACAAGTGTTGGATCATCATAATGCTTGATTTGACACTTTTCTCATATTTTTAAGCTAAAAAGAAAGTAAAAAGTTACTTTTTAGCACAACTTCCAATGTGGTTGGCCACTAAGGGGTATTTGTTTTTATTTTTGATGTTATTTTGTCTTTTTCTATTCAATTGTACTTGATTTAGGGTGTTCATGTGTCAAAATTAAGATTTTTAAGACTTTTTGCTATATTATGGGCAAAACGGTCATTTTACCCGAATTATGAGGATTATTGATTTTTAATTCATTATTTCATGATAATTACTTAATTTAGAATATTGGGAGGTTCTCTAGGTGTTAAGATTGAGCTTTGGACCTTCTTAGGGTTTCTAGATTGAACTTAGAATTTTCGAGTTGAGTTAGGATTTCGAATCTCTTTCATGTTTTATGACCTCGTGGACTATCCATCAATAATACTTAGGATTTGAGTTGGATCTTTACACGGGTTATTATCAACTGAGTTATTACAACTGGGGTCTGAACTAGGTCGTTACATTATATATTCTTGCCATGTTATAATTATTAATTTTTTTGGATAATTAATTATAACATAAAAAAAATACAAGTTTTCAAGAGGCATATACCCTAGGTAATTACAAGAGTAACCAGTAGAAAAAAACCTCCTACAACAAAGAGAACCCAACCCCCCGCCGAAACGGCGCAGAAACCTAACAAAAGACCATATTCCACGCACAACTCGCATGGATAGAAAATACCAACATATACTTCACTCTTACACATCCAAAGAAAACCAACCCCCGCATGATAGCGGGAAAAACTTCCTAATAAAGCAAAATCATGCACAACCCGCATGGATAGGAAAGCACCAACATACAAACAAAGGATAGGACCAATAAAACACGCCAAAAAACTAAAGAACTCCTAATTCCTACTGAAGAGTAGCTCTCGTAAAGGGTAAAAGGCACCAAAATTCAGATAAGAATAAGAGAAAATAAGAGATCCAATAAGTAGAACTGGTCATCCAAAATCAAAAAGTACGTCAAACCTGCTAGAAAACTCCTCAGAAGCCCTGTCACCAATACTCAATATCGCAAAAAATGCACCAACACACCACAAGCTTGGGAATCAAAGAAAGCTGGTTCTCTACACAGGAGAACCAAAGCTCGGAAAACCATCTAGCCCAACTTTGCACCCTAGCGAATGAGGAAACAAGCACCTCCCAATCAATATAAAAAATCGAATGACAAAGCCCGTTAAGGACCATAGAACTAATCCCAATTTTTGTCCATCTATAGAAGCAAAGTGCCGCCCAAAACAGTAGCAAAATTGCCCACAGAACATAGCTATAAAAGCTGCCTTAAGCAAGAAAATGCACGGGTGTAACCTACAACCCCAAAAACCCACGGTTCAATATTAAATCGCTGGGTTCTTGGGCCAAACACCCAATTAACATTGCCAAAATAATCTTACCACAAGAAAACCCAAAAGCGGGTCCCACCCAGCAAGTCTATTATCATAAACCAACTAAATGGGTTCTGACCAATGTGGATTCAGACCCCGCGGGCCCACAAGGTAGAGAGCCCCACGCCAAACAAAATCTGCCCACAGCTGTGTTAGGGTTGGTATACTAAAAATCATATTTTTAAAATTTAATTTTATTTTTATAAAATTAATTTTTTATTTTATGAGAATCTTTAAGAGTAATGTATGTGTATCATTTCTTCAATGTTATGCATGGATGTTCGATATTCTGTATAATATTTAATTTGGTGTGTAGAGTACGGATTATACACAGAAGATCAGATTTTAGGTTCTTACAGAATATAAATTTTATGTTCACAATTTAGATGGAAATAGACATACCATCGGTACGACTGTAACACAGAGTTTTAGTAGGCCTGTCTTGGTTATGGGGATCAGATAATAACATCATCTATTGTTCTGACTCTCTGTGCTAGTACACTTTGTGTGTATTGGATGGGATATTTGAGATAATTAATTTTATACTGACTATATAAATTAATTAAATCCCCAAGGTTATTATGAATAAGTGCTTATCCTCTTAATCTTGAAAAAATTATTGATTTGCATATATTTCATATTCGTTGTTTGGATTCATTAGAGGGTATGATCTTATAGTTCTATATTCCCGGTGAGTTGGATAGCGGTATTATTTATATGGTAAATATTAATTATTGATGAAATCCACGTCCCGAATGATCGGGATTGATGATACCCCTTAAGAAAACTTATAAGTTTTGACCGGCCCAAATCCTGTAGGTGGATTTAATTATTCGGCGGTCAAATAAGTTAAGAGGAAGGGCTTAAAGAATATCAAGATGACGATTAAATTAAATTATCAGTAATTAAATTTAATTAGCGGGTATCGAAAATCTTAATGTGGGGAGAAATGGTAAGCATTTAATAACAAGAGCTCAATGCTATATGATCTTGAGGTTATGGGTCAGAGTGCAATTATAGTTCTTTAGTGGTGTGAACAGTAATTCATTGTTTTATGAAAATTATAGAAATTGCTGTTGATTTTTCATAGTTACAGATACCACTATGAGGTTTGCTTAATTGCAGAAATCGCTAATACGTGTCTGTGTTCCACTGGAAGTCTTACTCATAATTACTCTCCAGGTCCGTATTGTAATCCTATAAATATGCGGGTAGGCTGAACCTGTTTCATAACTTGTCTTCTAAAAGTAAAGCCAATTAGGTTTTGTCGGTACGAGTTCTTAGAGGAATATAACCCACACTATATCCGAGAATCGCATAAGAAAATACAGTAGAAAATCTAATAGGAGTTTTAACTCAGATTCAAATCGTAGTTGAAGATTCGACCGGTAAAAAGGTAATCTTCTAAATTAATTTCGGATGCACAGGTTTTATTTTGATCATTTGTCATTAAAAGTTTTTATCTGGAGCCTGTTTTGGCATTTGCACGTTCAGTTAATTTTTTTTGAATAATTGTTTGCAAAAACAAAGATCTTGGCAATTTTAGCTCCAACAATTGGTATCAGAGCCATTTTATTTTTTATTTTCGATTATCGGGACCGAGTAGTTTTAAAATTATTGCTAGCATTATTTTGCAGGCGTTCTAATCCCGATTTTATGATCGTTATTTATTTTTTATGTTTGATTGAATGGTGTGAATGATGATTATTTTTTTTAATCACGGGGGTTGACAATGATAGATAGAATATGAGCCTTCGAGATATAAGATCGATGTAATAGCTAATTTTTATTTTTAAAATATCTATTTATATTATTTAAGAATAGGTTGAACATATCCAAGAACACGAAGAACAGAGGCGGCACCGGAGGTGGTTCGGGTTTTAACGGGCAACGGATCGTGATAAGTTTTTAATAGTTTTAAAAGGTTTTTTTTGGTGATTTTTTGTGCAGTATTTATGAATAATAAATATCATAAAAACAAGTCAAAAACAGGAAGAAAAAATTATCAAAATAGCCCGGTTCCAGCGACTTTGCCTGCGGCGGTTCGGCGATGAATTTTATGATTTTTTGAGCCATTTTGGGGACTATTTTTTGAGAAATTTTTTATACATAAAAGAGCAGTAAAACATACCTGAAAATGCTGTCAAAAATTAAAAAACAACTGGGCCAAATAGTGGATTAAAAAAAGGAAAAAACAGCAGCAGTTTTTTCTGGCAGTAGCGGCGCTATAGCAGCAGCTTCCAGACAGTTTTCTAATAGATTTTTGGGCTATTTTCGAGTAGATTTTTTGATAGAAAGATTCTACTTTTTAAGAGCTTTTCAACGATAAAAAATACGTCGAAAACGGAGTTCAAAAAGAGGTCGAAAAAGCATCGGGAAGTTGGCGGTTCTAGGCGGCGGCGCTGGTGAGCGGCGGCAGCAGCTTTGGGAAATATTTCTGGCAGTTTTTTTGGGCTGTTTTGAAGCAGTTTTTTCCATAGAAAAATAGTACTTTTCAAGATCTTTCTTTTGATATAAATTACGTCGAAAATCGTGTTCGGAAAGAGGTCGAAAACTCCCCGAAAAGTAAGCGGCGCAGTGCTGTGGCGGGCAGCAGCGTATTTTAAGGTTTGGGCCATTTTTTGACTGTTTTTCGAGCAATTGTTCAGCAGATTTTTTTACAGAAAACTCCCATATTTCGAGAGATATCCAACGGTATAAAGCTCATCGAAAACGGAGCTCGGATGAGGCGGCAGGAGCCGCCTGAAGGAGGCGATAAGGCGGCGCCAGCAGTGGCTAGTGGTGGTCCGACAGTTTCTCTCTCCCAGAATTGTTTTGTGTTGATTTTTTGATGTATACGAGACTGATATGATATATCAGTATATATCAGTACATATTAGATAGTATCAGGAAAGCCTGATGCAATCAGGACACTGAATCAAAGACGAACAGGGATTGAAACAGCTGACTCTCTAAGGGAAACTGAAATACCTTAGTGTTTCATTTGGATCGTAAAATCGGGATATGTGCATATCATGTTTATATATATACGAACTGCGTGGATGATTGTATATCTATTTTATTTATCCTGTTAATTTAATTAATTCAAAAATTCGGTTTTAATTAAAATATTTTGTAATAAAAAATAAAAT